>CAKNXH010058367.1:0-23952 GCA_932178445.1 Andricus quercusramuli | reverse complement strand
GAAGGGTTGTTTTTGGAGAATTGAAATTTAGTACATTTAAGAGCCGTCAAAAAGCCGTAAGATATGGCGTAGTTGTTTTTCTTTTACATATATATTTTTTATGTGTTAGAGGTGCAGGCTTGACGCCCAGTGAGCATCCCATACATAAAAATACATTTTTTGAAAAATGTAAGGGTTCTTTTGTGATGTTCAATAGTGGTGTTTTGTAGAGCCGTAAAAAAGCCGTAAAATATGGCGTAGTTGTTTTCCTTTTATATGTATGGGGCGTTATTTCTCAAGTGTACCCACTCAAAAAGTCGAAGTTGTCTGATCTAAGTTAAACTTAGGCAAAGTGTTATGCTATTGGATAGTAGTATATGGTGAAAAAATTTTGTCATTCGGATAAGTATTGACCGAGGGGGAGGGGGTAAAAGCTTTTGGGTTTTTCGTGGATATCGTCTATTTCGGCAATTTTTAACTCTTCTAATAGCGATGAAAAAAATTTTGTCTAGAACAGTTTCGATAGGGGTTTTCACGCCCTTTCGATTGGTGCTACGCATTTTATCGAAAAATGAATATTTGACCCTCAAAAATGAAGGTGAAAAATAAATTTCACTTCTGTTGGAAATAAGACAGGTTTTTTTTTTTTTGTCTTAAAAGAAAGCCCAGGTTTTTTCCTATAAGACCATGTAGATTAGAAAGTGGGATTAAAATGTTTAATGTATGAAAATAAGCGTCGAGTACTCCGGTACGCTCGTGAAACTGGCGCTAGAGCCCCGCAGCTCACCGTGGTGCCTTCATGGTATTGTTTTTTTTTCAAAAGTAATAATATATGCTAGTATATTTGAACGCTCTCTGCATTTTGCAGGGTTGAGACTGCCATTATTTAAATGCCTGCATTACGTTCACTAATGAATTTTGAAAAATCTAGTTATTGAATAAGAGGTCGGGTCGAAAAAGTGGTTTCATGGATTAAGTAAAATTGAAGCTTGGAGATTTTTTTTGCTGATATCTGGTCTCCTATCTGCCTTTCTTTCCGCCCTTCGTATTTTTAGTGACAGCTGTTTTCACTTTTTTTCCAATTTTCGTTTCTTCTCTTTTGGGAAGTAGTCGCATTCCGTGGTTGAAGAAAATCTCTTCAATTGAAGTCTCCCATCTTCAGTAGGTATGAATGCATGGTATTGCAAAGTCCCTTTGATTGTGACTGCAGCATCGAATCTGCTTTTCAGATCTTTAGCAGTGGCTTCGTGATCTTCCTTGCTACTAAAAATGATTTCAGTTTCCTTGCAGTACTTCTTTGCCCATTGAAATAGAGATGAAGCATCTAGAATGCGATCTTCAGCAGAACACTGTAGGCTAAACCGTGCTGCATTTCGTTCAACATTCGCCCCTATGCCATCACATGCACCCTTACCATGAGCGGTAGGATGGTAATGCCACTCAGCTGGGATTCCGAAATCTGCCTTGTGAGCTAGGATATTAGCAAAATTGCTCTTGTTCTTAAAATGCTGACCTGCTTCATCTGAGACGTAGTACACCTTTTGGACTGAAAAATTTGCCTTAAGATAATTCAGAATTATCTTCTGGTACTCATAAACGGCAACAGTGTCATGACTCAAATTGTCTGATATGATTGCCATGATTTTGTGCTTGAGTTCTCCATCTTTTACATAATAAATAACTACTGTGAATATTGTGGCCTGATCATTATTCCAGTGAAATCCTTGCCCCGAGTTTTGGAGCACAAACTTAAAGTTCTCAGCGAAATCAAATGAGATAACGAATTCACCATTTTTCATAGTTATCTTTAGATTTTTGAAAAATAATGACTGCTCTGTAACAAGGAAATGATGCATTCTTAGCTTCAGCAACGCTTCACAAAGCTCATTCACAAATTCATCAACATTCAGCATCAGTGTCTTCAAAGTACATCTGCCAGTCTGCAGCCAAGAATCGAATTTGATTTCTTCCAAATCCTCCTCATCGAAAGCTTCAATCAAGTTATCTTTAATTTCAGTAATACCTGGGCAATTTTGGCATTCTCCTAATTGGCAGGAACTTGTCGCATCAGGGCACACAGTTAACTTTAAACAATCGCGATAACCATTCGAAATTAACTCTGAATCGTTCGTTAAATATTGCATTTTTATTTCTTTTAGCATTAACTTCACGTTTTCATGTTGAAAACAAACGCATACTGTGTGGATACCGCTACTCCCTGCCAAAACGCAATGTTTCGGTCTGAGTTGGGTGAATTTCGTGAAGCCTATTTTAATATCTTCATGTTCTGCCTGGAATTCTGCATACAATTCATTTAAATTGCACAAAATCAATCTTTTCTGAACGACAACTTTCTTGTAACTCACTCGAACAGACACACAATCCCTCATTCCAGGCATTCAGCGACTCATGTCGTCACGCTCATAAAATTTGGATACGAGGTCTTCAGTTTCAAGACTCAAAGGCCTTCCTCTTTTTGGCGTAGGCAGAGTTAAAATCCCATTGTTAGCAACTAACATTTTCGCATTTTTAGCTTGTCGTTCGGATGTCTCGAATTCTACCATTAGTTGTCCGCGACTCCAAGACTTTGGAGCAAGTGTGAGAAGTTGAATTTTCCATCCATAAAACAACCTTTTCGACCCGACCTCTTATTCAATAACTAGATTTTCCAAAATTCAATTTTTTTTTTAAATTCATCAGTTAACGTAATGCAGGCATTCGAATAACGGCAGTCTCAACCCTACAAAATGCAGAGAGGGTTCAAATATACTAGCATATATTATTACTTTTGAAAAAACAATACCATGAAGGCACCACGGTGTGCTGCGGGGCTCTAGCGCCAGTGTCACGAGCGTACCGGAGTACTCGACGCCTATTTTCATACATTAAAAATTTTGATCCCACTTTCTAATCTACATGGTCTTATGGGGAAAAACCTGGGATTTCTTTTCAGACCAAAAAAAAAAAAAAAAAATCCTGTCGTATTTCCAAAAAAAGTGAAATTTATTTTTGACCTTCATTTTTGAAGGTCAAATATTTATTTTTCGATAAAATGCGTAGCAACAATCGAAAGGGCGTGAAAAAAACCTATCGAAACTGTACTAGACAAAATTTTTTTCATCGCTATTAGAAGATTTAAAAATTGCCGAAATAGACGATATCCACGAAAATCCCAAAACTTTTACCCCCTCCCCCTCGGTCAATACTTATCCGAATGACAAAATTTTTTCCCCATATACTACTATCCAATAGCATAACACTTTGCCTAAGTTTAACTTAGATCAGACAACTTCGACTTTTTGAGTGGGTACACTTGAGAAATAACGCCCCATATATATATATATATATATATTTCATGTGTTAGAGGGGCAGGCTTGACGCCCAGTGAGCATCCCATACATAAAAATACATTTTTTGAAAAATGTAAGGGTTGTTTTGTGATGTTGATTCGTGGTGTTTTGTAGAGCGGTAAAATAGCCGTAAAATATAGCCAAGAATATTTGTTGAAAAAAGCAGGTTTTATATTTGAGGGTTGATTTTGACCATGAAGGGTTGTTTTTGAAAAATTGAAATTTAGTACATTTAAGAGCTGTAAAAAAGCCGTAAAATATGGCGTAGTTGTTTTCCTTTTTAAAACATCTTTTATGTGTTGGAGGTGCTAACTTGACGCCCAGTGAGCACCCCATGCCTAAAAAATCATTTTTTTTTAAAACTAGTGGAGCGGTAAATTTTTAATTTGCGCCTAAAAATTGCCGTAAAAAAGCCGTAAATTATGGTGTATTGAAAAATGTAAATTTCCATTGTGGAGGTGCTAGCTTGACGGACCTAGCAAAACAGGAGCAAAAGATCGCTTTAGATATCCTGGATTGCTGGATGAAAGCATTTCACTCTACGGACCTGGCATTGATGATTCTGTTAATGTATAAACAATTATGCACGTTTATTGATGCATAATTTTGATTTTTGAGAAAAAACTTTAAATCGATTTTCTCCAAAACAACGGTTTTGAAGTCCGTGAACATCATAACTCAAAATCTACTTAACCGATTGTTTTGAAATTTGGTACACTTTTTACACATAATTCAATAGGTAATCAGGAAGAATTTTTTTTATTTAGACAATTTGTTTTAATTTTACAATAACAAATTAACCGATTTTTTAAAGCGAAAATAGCGTGTTTGGCTTCAAAATTCTATTAAAAACAAAACAAAAAACAAAAACAAAAGAAACGCTCACTGATTACCTGGGGAAACATATCACCTTCTAAATGCATTTTTGTTTTTTTGTTTCGGATGATCCAGTAACAAGTTATGATGTTCACGGCGCAACAACTTTTTTTCGATGCGTCTCGGGAGATTAAATCTCAAAAAAAATTCTTGAAAATATGCCTTTTTTCGCCTCTAAACCCCTACCCCGCCCTTAAAGAAAGATTCAAATTATCCACCTCAGATGTGAGCTGAATTTTCTGCAACAACTACGCGAACAACAAACGGTTGCGAATCTTATCATAGCTATATACGTAGCAATAGCAATATATAGCAATGTGTAGCAATCGCTGTTTTCAGTACATGACTTGAAGTAAAATAAATAGCAATTGCAACAAGTTGCTTTTGCAGCATTAAAAAATAAAAAATCATAGTGACCGTCATTGCAGTCGGGCCCCTGCATATTGGCAACCCGCTAACGTGGCTTTAAGTGGGTTGCCAGTCTGCAGGGACCCGACTTGAATGAAAGCCACTTTGTTTTTTTATTTTTTAACGCTGAGAAAGCAACTTGTTGCAATTACGGCATGACCATTTAATGTAAATTTTAACGTTTTATTATAATTGCAACAATTTACTTATTAATTTTGTTTCCTTTATTAATTATAATGCCATATTACTTTACCATTACTTTACCATTACTTTACCGTTACGCTGTAGCGTAATGTTTGCGTTCGGCCGGTCCGCCAGGGATTTTAATGATATTATTCGGTATAATTGAATACATATTCCCCAACATTTGTTAAACACGCCAGCATAACATTAAATGCTGCCAGTCCTAAGCCTGGAATATATGGTCTATCTGAAAAACAGAAAATTTTCCTTTACATTGTGTAGGGAAATATTCAGTGCAAGTAAGTGTGAATGGAAAATGTTGGGTAACAGTGGGAGCGAGAGAGAGGTTTGACTCCTTCGGACATCTTTCTTCTCTCTCACTTACGCGCGCTCATTCTCTCCTGGTACGGTGGTACGAAGGGACAGCCAGTGGTTGGGGCCAAGTATGAACGAAGGAGAGAGCACCGCCGGACTGAATTTGGGACTGATTGCGATTTCGAGGACGGTCACGCTTATCAATTCTGACCGCGGGACTGAGTTCGAGTGCACCAGGAAAGGGGTAGGGATTTGAACAGCATTATTTCTGTAACCAATTACAGGGGTGCTTTTCCGCCCCCAAGAGATGCTGGAAGGGGGAAGGGGTTTTCACTACATTATTTCTGTGACCAGTTACAGGGTTGCCTTTCTGCTCCCGCGAGATGTTTAGTCTAGGCATTACGTCGGAAAAATGAGTGCAATTCCCGAAAAATTCCCACATGGAAAGTTTTTAATGAGAAAGTTTCGCTGAGGGGTCCCTATTAACGTATCAAAAATGCTAGAACAGACCAGTTGCCAAACCGGGTTTTTTTTTCGAAAACAGTTCCTAAATTTACTTTTGCGTGGACGGTTGATTCCCATTGCATTTTAGAGCAAAATGTCCAACAGAAGAAAGAAGGAAGATAAAATTATGAGAAAATTTTGTTGAAAAAAAAAATTCGCTGTCTTCCATAGGTTTTGAGTTAGGATATATTGAAAAAACTCCACTGTTTTGGATTTTCAGCGGAAAATCACTAGTTAAAAAAAAACTGTGTAACATTGCGCCTAATTACTATACGGAAAAGTGTTCTATAGGTGAGTGAATGTACACTCAATTTGCTGTGATTTTCAAAAAAAGAACAATGTCCTATCTATAATAGGTCATAAGTTATGACCCCTCAAAGATGGTAATTTTTGCCTGTTTTTACGGGCAAAAACGTGGAGTTCAGTTTTTTCAAATTTAATCGAGTCAGGTTTAGTTTGCATTGACGATGCCAGAGGATGAAATAGAGTCTATAAAATTCTGCGTAGATCTGAAAAAAGTCATTTAGACTTATTATTTTGGGAATTGCAAGGTTTCCAAAATTAAATTTTTTTTTAATTTTTGACCAAAAACGAGAAAGTTGTTTTTTTCTTGTGCATCCTACGACAAAGTTTATATAAAAGAATTGAAAGTGAAGTCAATTTAGCGTAATTTGAAAAAAAAACTATCCACATCCTAATAGGTCACGAGATATGACCTTGGAAAGTGCACTCTTCCTGCATAGAGGCACCTGAGCATACAGTAAAGTAGAACTACGCTCATATTTCAAAGTTTTTGTCCCAAATCAGTGTATACATTTCATTTATCACGTATAAAATGTATTTTGCTATTGATAAATAAATAATTTTTCATAACAAAAGCTTGATTTCAAAACTTGAGATTACTTTTTGTCGCTTTTTTAGTACTTTCGTGGCAAAAAAGTGATTCTAATTGATAGAATATGTGTGATATGAATCGAAAAAAGCCTACTTTTTCGCTATTTTCTTAGACTCATGGTAAATTTCTCGACTATTTGACAATATAATGAGTGATATACGTTAATCAGAATGTATTTGCAATATGTTGCAACAATAATATATAAGGAATGTTGACATTACAATAATTTTCAATGACTTTTAATTACAAGAAAATATTTAAAAGTGATATATTGCTCTTTATTTGAGAATAAAATTAATTTTCGGTATATAAATTATCAGAAAAAATAGTTCGAAGCAAGCGGATTTGTACTTAGATAGCAAAAAATGATTCAAATATTTTTTGCCCTACCTAAATGACCTTGAAATTTCAAATTATCGAAAAAAATCGACTTTTTCGCTTTTTTCTTAGAGTTATGGCAATTTTTCGACTATTTGGCCATGAAGTGCCTGATATACGTTAAAAATAATGTATTTTCAATATGTTATACCAATAATATATGCAGAATGTCGATATTAGAATTATTTTTATTGATTTTGGATTACAAGAAAATATCTAAAAGTGATTTATTTCACAATAAAATTAATTTTCGGTATCTAAGTAAGGTTAAAATGTTTTCAAGTGTACCTAGATTTACACATGTACAGTGAGGAGGTAATTTGAATAATTCTTATCCGGCCAGAATAACGTAGAGGATTTGAAAAAACCCAGAATTCAATTTGATGGTATGATGGTCACATGGTTGATAAGTCATATAACTTTAAGAAAATAGCGAATAAATGGAATTCTGGGTTTTATTTTAATCCTCTACGTTATTCTGACCGGATGAGAATTATTTAAATTACCTCCTCACTTTACAAGTGTAAACCTAGGTACATTTCAGGGTCAAATACTCGAAAAAATTGCCATAACTCTAAGAAAATAACGAAAAACTCGACTTTTTTCGACATTTTGAAATTTCAAGGTCACTTAGGTAGGGTAAAAAATATTTGAATCATTTTTTGCTATGTAAGTACAAATCCACTTGCCTAAAACTATTTTTTTTGATAATTTATATACCGAAAATTAATTTTATTGTCAAACAAAGAGCAATATATCACTTCTAAATATTTTCTTGTAATTCAAAGTCAATGAAAAATTATTTTTGTCAACATTCCTTAGATATTATTTTTGCAACATATTACAAATACATGCTAAATAACGTATATCACACATTATATGGTCAAAGAATCGAGAAATTTACCATGCATACCATTATACCATTAATCCATTTCCTTTTCGGGCTAGGCGTGACACTACCCGATTCGGGTAGTGTTTGTAGGTGGATAGTTTCTTGTAGTAAAGAACTACAAGTGTGGGCTCACCACACCCACGACGCCAACAGCACACAGTAGTATTATTCCCGAATGGTCACCCTTTCAAGTACTAACCGCGCCCAACACTGCTTACCTTCAGTGATCTAACGACAACTGGTTTTTTCAGCGTGGTATGGCCGTTGAACCATGAATCTAAGAAAATAGCGAACTATTAGAACTTCGCGCAAACAACTTAATTTTTTTCGATACGCCCTTACGCACACACACACACACACACACACACATATATATATATATATATATATATGTGTGTGTGTGTGTGTGTGTGTGTGTGTGTGTGTGTGTGTGTGTGTGTGTGTGTGTGTGTGTGTGTGTGTATTTATATGTATGTATGTATGTACACCATTAAGCCATTTTCTTTTCGGGATAGACGTGACACTACCCGATTGGGGTAGTGTTTCTAGGTGGATAGTTTCTTGTAGTAAATAACTACAAGTGTGGGCTCACCACACCCACGACGAGCCAACAGCACGCAGTATTCCTGATCGGTCACCCATCCAAGTACTAACCGCGCCCAACACTGCTTAACTTCAGTGATCTAACGAGAACTGGTGTTTTCAGCGTGATATGGCCGTTGGCCATACCATACATATAATTTGAAAAAAAGAGATAAACAACCACCGCAGGGTCCCACTAAGAGCAACTGTCATCTAAAAAATGTCCATAGCCCCCAGTAGAACCGCGGTAAAACACACCTATGGGCACACTTCACAACCGTGAGATGGGTGGTCACAGGGCACGATGAAATCACAACGATAGGCCGGTGAAAACCTTGTGTGCCTTGGGGACATGAAGCGACCCAAGGATGACAGCTTTCTGCATCCATCTCGCAAGTGCCTTGGCATATTTTTGGCACGCGGGTATGGCTTCAAGGTTGCGAACCAGTGATAGTTTCGCACCTCCGAGAGCACCTATCACAAGGACAATTACTTGCATCGAATATTTTGGGTACAGTCGTTGCAGCTCTCTTTTAAGGTCTTGATACCTCTCCCCTTTTTCTTTCTCCTTTGCAGTGATGTTGTATTCGGACGGAGCCGGGAATTCGATCACGATTATAGTTCGTTTCTCGAAGTCTTGGCGAACAATGTCAGGCCTCGAGTGAGCAACGGAGACTGCGGCCCGAAAATCGTAGTTCCAGAAAATTTGGCACTTCTCGTTTCGGACAATTGACTCTATATCCCTTGGAGCGCTCGACAGGGCAGGGTCGCGACTAACACCATAAGAGCGATGAAGATGGTAATAAAGTACTCTTGGGGCCGCATTATGCCTATAGATATACGTTGTTCCTGCGTGGGTCGGACACCCCGATAGTATGTGTTCTAGGTACTCAGCGTGTGCATGACACGCTCTGCATCTATCACTGGGAACTTCTTAACATAAAATGCGGTCACGGTATGCTGAGGTGGAAATGACACCGTCCTGGCATGCGAAAATCAACCCCTCCGTACCTGAATTGAGCCCTGATGATTTGAGCAAAGCAAAAGTTTGCTACTTTGACAAGGACTGTTTTTCTACATTTCTATGAAAGTTTCCGTGCATATGCTTGTCGAGTAGCTCTTAGTGAAATTTTCCAAACTCTGCTTTCTTTATTTCGGCTTTTAGACGTGAAGCATCTAGATGGAGTAATGCACTTTCCTCACTTCTGATGTTAAAATTCAGGCCAAGGCTCTCGGCCGCTTGCTCCGCGGCTTTGTAAAGGAACGCTCATTCGCCAATCATATCGTGGTTCCTGACCATCTTCAGGAGAGGATCTCTGCCATTCACAACGATGTAAGCTGTAATTAGAACAATTCGGTTATGAAGACACTGGAGATTCAGAAGTCCGCGTCCGCCTTGACGGCGTGAAATGTATAATCGCGGAACTGACGAATTGATATGCAAGCTTTTATGCATATGCATGATCTTACGTGTGGTGACATCAAGGGCCTTAACCTCGTTCTTCGTCCATTGAACCACCCCAAACGAGTAGAGTAGAACGGGACGGCAAGCCTGTTAGTCGCAGATACCTTGTTCAACGCCGACAGATTGGAAGACCAAATCTGTCGAAGAAGATGCTCGTATCTGCTTCGGAGAGACTCCTTGACTGATGTTACGTCCTGAATGCGGCTTTGAGACACGCCCAGGTATGTATAGGTCTCTCCTTGAAGCGGATGATATTGTCAGAATCTTCTTTCAACTCCAGTGTTTTTGGGATCTTGTACACCTCTCTCCAAAAAGTCTCTACCTCCTTGGACTGGGTGGATTTTTTACAAAAACAGGGTGATCGCTGAAGAGGCGCAATGGGTCAGCG
The DNA here is from genome assembly GCA_932178445.1 of Andricus quercusramuli. NCBI lineage: Eukaryota > Metazoa > Arthropoda > Insecta > Hymenoptera > Cynipidae > Andricus > Andricus quercusramuli. Next base: position 13,737 of record CAKNXH010058367.1, on the reverse strand, counting down.
AGAAACGGTTGATTCTTCCTGATCCATCTCGCCCTCTTCTGTATTCTCCTCTTTTCGTCAGATAACAGCCGTATTTTGTCAACAATATGCTGCTTGATTGTCAGCAGCTTTGACTTGTTTAGTGTGTGATTCAAGATCCTTAGTTCTTGGGCAAACTTTCGAACCCTTTCCTTGAGCGGTCTACTAGATGTTATCTAGTCACACATTCAACACGGGACGCATTCTGTCTTGCCCATCCAATTTTCTTGTTCAGTTGATGCAAGCTCTTTTGGTCTTTTGATCCATCGTCGGTTTTAGCCTTCGATTTGAATCAGCCAAAACTGCCGCAGCACCATAAACTGAGCAATTGATGGTCCAGAGGTCGGACTCTTGCGAGATATCTCCACGAAGGGAGGCACCTATTTGAGTCAGATCTTCGGGCTTAAGAGGAACGTTCATGCGCTTACTGCGCGCATGCGTAGTGTCAAAAATACCGCCGTCTTTTCAAACAAAATGCGCCATTTCTCAGCAGCTTGGGTGTACACGTCTTGGTTCCGCGAACGTAGTGTGTCTCGTTGTGAAGAGCACCGCCTTTCGAGCCATTAGCTACTCTGTATAGCTATCTAGACGAAGCTCCTGTACGACTCTTTGATCCACTTGCTTGGCTGTCACCGATTACTGTGACAGCAAAAATCTTGATGCAAGACCTCTGGATACTTAAGTATGATTGGGACGAAACTCTTCCGCTCGAAATCCTTGAGCGTTGGTACGAGTATTGTAAATCACTTTCTTCTCTCCCTCGTTATCCATTAGTCGACGGCTAGGGTCCCCTTGTGATTCGACTCCTCAAATTCATGCATTCTGCGATGCATCGTCTCGAGCGTATGCAGCAGCAGTGTATCTACGAAGCGTCGGCGACGATGGTTCTGTATGAACATCGCTTTTGGCTACAAAAAAAAGGTCGCTCCGGTTAAGATGAAAAGTATACCTAACCTTGAATTGTGTGATGCTGTTCTTCTTGTCAAACTTCTCTGTCACATTCAGCAATTGGATTTTCTTCAAAAACATCCCATATTTGCTTGGTCTGACAGTCAAATAGTCTTACAGTGGCTCAAGAAACACCCAAGTCATTGGAAGACTTTTATCGCAAATCGCGTTTCATTTATTCAAACAGAATTGCCATCGACTATTTGGGCTCACGTACCCACCAAAGAAAATCCCGCCGATCTAGGGACTCGTTGTAGTAACCCAGCAGGGCTTATCGGTAATAAGTTATGGTGGCAAGGACCTGCCTGGCTTGAGAGACCATCTGATCATTGGCTACGCGCAGCTGAACCTCTGCATGTTCTTCACGCTCACACCACTCAATCTGATTTCCAATTTCTCTTAAACTTCTCCGATATGAGTCGAATGACTCGTGTAATAGGCTACTGCTTACGACCTCTTCTACGTCTTCGAAGAAAAAAGCAGAAACTCGAACCCTTTCCTAAACACCTCACGCCCTAGGAACTAGAGAACGCAAAATATGTGGTAATTAAATGCGTTCAGTCGTAAGCCTTTCCTCATGAAATAAATTTGCTGCGAGCAAACAGGCCGTTTCTAAAACGAAACCCACTATTGAAACTGAATCCTTTCTTCGACGAAAAGAATGGAAACCTGCATATAGGGGGGCGGCTCGCCAATTCTGCTCTTTTCTTCCGCAATAAACACCCTCCCATCCTACCGTACGACTCAAATATCAGTCGCTCATTTATTCGACACGTCCATGAAGCCTGCCTTCACGGTGGACCCACTCTGACTACCAGTGCGTTGATTCAGCGTGTGTGGATCCTCGGATACAAACACTTTGTAAGGAACGCTATTAGAACGTGTGTCATTTCTCAGCGAACTCAACCTCGCTTTGCTCATCAAATGATGGGCAATCTACCTGAGGCTTCAACGGCACCTGCTCGACCATTCACAAACACAGGTGTAGACTATGCTGATCCTTTCAGATACGAGCAATGAAAGGTCGAGGCCACAAATCTTACAAGGGATATATTGCTGTCTTCGTTTGCTTCTCTACACGTGCTGTTCATCTCGAAGTCGTTGACGTTCTGCAATCGAAAACTTTCATCGCTGCCTTTCGACGTTTTGTCTGTAGGCGAGGCACCTGTCGCAATCTTTTCAGTATAATGCCACCCCTTCTCGAGGTGCTGACAATGAGCTGCTGTCAATGTATAGGGCTGCTTCGGATTTATACAAAACGGTAGCTGAGTCACTTGCAAACGATGGTACGAATTGGATTTTCATTCCGCCAAACTCACCCCATTACGATGGCTTGTAGGAAGCCGGAGTTAAGTCAGTAAAGCATCACCTCAAACGAGCTATTGGTGATCGTATTCTTACTTTCTCTGAGCTTAGCACCATACTCGTGGAAATCGAAGCATGTCTTAATTCGCGCCCCCTCAGCCCTTTGAGCTCGGACGTCGAAGCCACTCACGCCTTGACACCGTCTCACTTTCTTCTCGGAGAAACCTCTGCTCTTATTCCCGATGAAGATTCCGGAGAATATCTTCAGCATCTCCAAAAAGATGAAAGTGGCGTGCTCCTACTGAGAATTTCGGTATAGGGTAACTGGTGATCATGCGAGATAATGAGTTGCCTCTTGCTGAATGGCCTCTCGGTCGCATTACCGAGGTACATCCAGGTCCTGATGGCCTCGTTAGAGTGGTTACTGTTCGAACGGCTACTTCAATTCGGCGTAAACATATTGTTAGATTGAGTCTGTTGTTATTAAAATCTGAATCTAAAAAGTTAATTCGCCCGACGGACGAAGGCGGGCGGAATTTTGATGCGCTTACTGCGCGAATGCGTAGTGTCAAAAATACCGCCGTCTTTTCAAACAAAATGCGCCATTTCTCCGTATCTTCAAGACACGCATGCGTAGAGGATTGGGGGGGGGGGGCAGAACGAGAGACGGGGGCTGGGGTCGCGTCGGGAAGTTGCATCCGAGCAGCCGGGGTGTACACTTCTTGGTTCCGCGAACGTAGTGAGTCTCATTGTGAAAAGCACCGCCTTTCGAGCCATTAGCTACTCTGTATAGCTGTCCAGACGAAGCTCCTGTGCGACATCGTTGGGTGCGTTCATGCCTTCTTCTTTCAAGAGGTGTAGCCACCCTGAGGACCCACCAAGCTACAACTTTACGAGCTGTATTTCGCCGTTCCAGAGCGACGGCTGTTCCCGTGCTCAAGACGCTGGGGCGCTGGGACGCGCATACAGGTGGGCGCCTTCTGAGATCCTGGCATACTTGCGGTACTGCGTTTGATTTCCTTAAGGTAAGTGAGCTCTCTAGCGTATTTGAATACATTCAAGTAAATATATGAATTTGTTAACGGTTTCTCGTTTGATCTGTGAAGTTGAGCGACGCTAGGCTCGGTTTGCCTCGGATGGGATCCATTGTACTAATACCAAAATACATGTTGTGCGATCTTATTTCAGCGACTTTGTTATAAGGCTTTTCCCCCACTTATGACCGGGGGTTTTTTTTGCCGATTTTTTCTTGCACAAGATTTCTTTCACAATGTGTCACTAGAGTTGGGTTAAATAAAACTACATCTTGACCATACAAAAATACAGTGTTATTCTTCCACCACCTGGTCCGAATTCAGCCACCACCTCCTTTATATTATTTCTCAGTATACTTATTATTTATTTCCATACAACAAGCAAGGAACTTGCATGTTCATGTTCATCCTTGTACTGAAATTGCGATCACCTTTCAGAAGATTTTGCCAGAGGTTGTCGGCTTGATTTCGTAAAGACTGATGCGAAACGTGCCGAACCTCTGTGTGTTTCTGGCACCACAGAGTATGCATACGCGTCATAAAACCTCCGCGAACAGGGATAATGCTGGCATCGTAGCAGTCTAGTACGTCATTCTTAAGTTGATCCGTCCACTCAATGTGGGCGTTTCGCCGGTTCGTCGTCGTGTTACCATCTTAATTATTTTCAGCACCCCGAACTCTAGGATTATCGGCATTGTTTTCCGACCCATTGTCGGGTGATCTGCCCGTTCGATCGTTTTGAATCGCATCTACAACATTTTCGTGTTTTGGTGGTTTCATTGTTGTTCCCACGAGCAGCTAGGGAAAGGGTTCATCCATCCTTGTAGAGCCCCACGTGCAAGGATAAGGCTGGTACTCTGAGAGGTCGCCCGGTATCCTAGAGTCACCGTTTATGACACCTTACCCAGGTGCCATTCAGCTTTCGGCACGGTTATTACGCCTTCGCTTAGGGGTTATTCCTTCGAGACCATTCCTGGACAATCGTCCGCGACTGCTTATTAATTATTGTAACCATATTCAGCAGAAACCCTCGGTACAGGGACCCTCTCTCCGCAACCCGAGGACGCGTTCGTTGGCTTTGTCATAGGCCCTTCGGTTCTATTCCACGCAGTTTCTTAGGGAGCAGGGCGAGAGACGAATGAGAATCTTGCTTGAAAAAACACCATCAGCGTTGCGAAAAGGCGCTGTGGGCGGGTACTCAGTGGACAATGTCACGAAATCGGGGTTCTGGTATATATGTTAGGCTCAGAGACCGAAAACGGCCAAAGACCGGAAAAAACAGCAACAACGCGTTGTGGCCGTTGCAGAATTGCCATAACGCGTTGTGGTTGTTTTGAATACGGCCAAAGACCGAAATAAACAACCAGAACGCGTTTTGGTCGTTTTCAAAACGACTAGAACGCGTCCTGGCATCCTTGAAAATTCCAGAACGCATTATGTCCTTTTTCAGACGAACAAACCCCGTTCTGATTGGTAGTTTCTTTGGAACAAAAATCCGCCGATTCTTCTAAAATTCCAACGGATCTAAGTATTTTGTTTAATGCTTAGAAAGGATATTACTTTGATTGGGAATTGCACGCTTAAAAAATTTGTAATTATTTGTTATTTGACTTAGAAAATGCAATTGTTTATATGTGTACTATCTACACTGAGAAAAATTGATTCTACGAACTGCATAATGAAATTAAAGAATAATACACTGTACAGAAGAGTATATTAGCGCGTATAATCTCTAATATTTTCCTAATATATGAAGATTAGGGTGACCATAACAAAAAACACTTTTGATTTTCTTGGGAGCGAAAAGCAAATAACGATAGTTTATCCAATTGTAAAAGCCAGATTTTTTTTAAATCGATTTTAAATAACATTTAGAGGTGGCCTATTGTCTTTGAAGTTCTTATGTAATTAACATGGGCAAAACCAACTTTTTTTAATTTCAGATTTTAACCACGAATTTATCCACTTTTTAATTTGAACTTTTAATATGTTTTTCTTCAGTTCCTCAGAATCCACATAAAAGAATTTTTTCAATTAAAATGTCATAGAAAATATTGATAACGGTTCCTTGTAAAGTGCCATTTTCACTGTTTCCTACTATTTTCAAAGCCTAATAACAGCCCTAATAATATATACCTTATACTAAAATTTCAAGAATATTTTCCTCGAAGGTTGAAGATCACATTTTTTTAAAAAGCAGATTAGGAAAAATATGAATAAGTCTGCTATAATGAAAACAAATCTGAGTAAATTTTTTAAATTTCACAGGTCTACGCCTTAAGCTGTTTAATTTTCGGAGAGGAGCGCTCGTCAGCTCGGCCATAAAAGTCGATCACAGTGAGTCTTCTTCTTCTTCTTTGGTTCCCGTTGTGGGAAGAATATATAGCCTTAGGTAAGGAGCGTACTCCGTTGCTGTAAAAAGCGTCGACCTATCTGGCCACGTCTATTAGGTTTATAGGTTAATCCAAATACGACGGTTCAGCCAGCAGTCGAAACTGCGCACTGGCGCTATTCCTTAATGACCACGCGTTCAACGCTAGGCCCGGGAAATGAGATTCCGTTTAAGATTTTGCTTTATTTCTGTTATCATTTATTTATTTTTAAATAAGTTGCAATCTCTTAGAATACGTGCAATTGAGGATGTTGTATGACTAGATGGATTGTACAGTATGGATTCTATATTGTAAGGAGGAAGTTTCTTTTTCCTAATAAGAGATTTCTGTAAGGAATTTCTTTGCTCTATAAAGCGAGGACAAGACCAAACCACATGGTTAATATCCTCATCTACTTCACCACAAAAAAGGCATTCGCTATACTCTAAAAGATTTTTCCTAAATAAACTGTGAGCCAAACCATACTGGTTAGATCTAATTCTAGCTATTGTCACGATGTCTCTTCTCTTTGCTTGCAATTTAGTGAACCATGGCTTTCTTGTTTCCAGATAATAGAGATCAAAGTAGTGCTTTCCTGTGGTACAGATTTTCTGAATCCAGGCATCTTTAGATCGGTTAAAAGCATTCTCATATGCCATTTCATAGAGATCTGTATGAGGGATTAAGTAATGAAGGTCTTCACCTTTCGTGGCACCTGCCTTGGCCAAATTATCAGCTATTTCGTTGCCATGAATGCCTTTGTGTGCAGGAATCCAAACCAGTTCTATAATAACTTAATTGTTTTTAGCAATGTGTAATAAGTTATAAATTTTATATATCAAGTATGAAGTAGAAGAAAAGGTGTTAGAAATCTGACAGGCCTGAAGGATACTTCGAAAATCTGAGAATATTATAGAGGATGAGATCTTGTTGTTTATGATCAATTCTATAGCCTCGCAGATTGCTATTGCCTCTGCAGTGAAAATAGAAACTTCTGGGAGGATTTTATATTTCAAGTATAAATCTAGTTGAGGGGAGAAAATTGCGAAACCTACGGATTTGTCTAATGTTTTGGAACCATCCGTGAAGAAAAACGTTCTGACATTCATACATTTGGAAAAAATATTTTTGAAATCATTATCAGGGGATCGACTCTGTTGAAGTGATTTACCAGTTTGTAAAAAAATAGGAAAGTTAGAGAATTGAATTGTATAGTTAACAAGGTAGTTAATTGGCGTAGCAAAACGATAGATTAGGGGTTGATAATCCTTCCCACCAGCTTTATGTTTATATGATATATACTATTTTAAAGGAAGGAAACCTTCCTTAATATTGAAAGGAACTTGGTTTTGCGAAGAATAATTATACAGCTTTCTTAAGAGCTCATGTACAGGATGATCGAACTTATAGAAGTATCTAATTAGGAATATGTCTGTGACCAGAACAAATCTGTTAAATAGGGAGAATTCCTTTAATTCTGCCTGCATGACATTAATTTGCGTTAATATTCTGTAACCTAGTATGATTCTAAGAAACTTGTTGTGGAGAACACTTAACTTTTCATACCAGCTATCAGCGAAGATTGACATTGCGTGACATTCATATTCCATGGAGCTACGAGCCAACGAGATATATAAAACCCTGAAAGTTTTTGGATTGCATCCCCACGAAGTACCTCTCAAGCACTTCAGGATATTTAGTACTTTGTTTCCTCTCTCTATCATTTTGTAGAATTGTAAGTCCCAATGGAGGTTACACTGGAAGATTATTCCTAAGAATAAAGCTTCAGAACTTGGATAAATGCAGATATTTTTGAAAGTGATGTGGGTGTTATCAGGAATATATTTGGAGTTTCGAAATATGACCAGTTTAGATTTAGTAGCTGAAGTGGATAAACCTCTCCTTCTTAGATATGTAATTAAACGGTTTAGACTATATTGCAGTACTTGAACGCACTGTTCCAGAGATTTGGAAGTAACATGGAGAGCTATGTCCCTTTTTAAAGATAAACGGTCCTCTATTATTACCACTGATTTTGAAATGAACTTGTTTATTTGTTGTGAGGATGTAAATAAATTTACAAACTTTGTCTGGTATTCCAAGTTTTATCATGCCTTGAACCAAAATTTCCGGTATAACAGCGTTGAAGGCTCCATCAAGGTCTAAGAAAAGACAGGCTGTGTAAGAGTTTGTTACTAAAGTTGTATGTAGTTCTGTGACAGCATGGCTAAGCTGTCAGCGCAAGAACGACCTTTTCTGAAACCATATTGTGCAGATAGGAGTAAGTTGTTGTATTCTAACCAGTTGTTCAGCCTTCCCAAAATAAGTTCTTCCAATAGTTTGAGAAAACATGAAGCCAGAGAAACTGGTCTAAATTTGCCTGGTGAGAACTTGGGAAGTAGAAAAATAAGAAAGTCCTTCCAAGGTATCCAAATATGGTTCAAAATAATGGTATGGTATAGTAATATGTTACCAAATAAAAGTTCCAAAATATGATTGTAAATCAGAAGTAAACGTCTATAAGAAGAGAGTTTGTACACGGAGCGACTGCATCAAGAGCTGTCACTGCTTTTGGCACGAGCGGTTAGTGTCGAAATAATAATTCTTTTTGGAATGGCACGAGCCACAGTTGTCAACGCACTGACCGCTCGATAATTCACACGAGCCGCACGTGCTAGTGGCAAAAGCAGCGCGAGCTCGATAAGTGTTGCGATTGACCCGCACTGTTCTTGGAATTGGCAATAATCTGTCGTGTTAATTTTCAATAGCGCGTGGTGTCAAATAACTCGAACGTTTAGTGACAACCGCGCATGTCGCTCGACTCATTCGCTGCATTACCAAAATTTGAAAGTTTTTAGACGATTCATACATGGTGAAACAACAGTTCAAAAAATGATAAAGAAGTCAATAAGTTCAGTGATATTACATAATAGAAAAATATGTAATAAATTTACTTTTGTTCGAGTTCTCATATTATTTTAATTTTCGCAAAACAATTTGAAGAAAATATTTTTGAACAGAACTTTCAGAGTAGAATTTTGATCAGAATTATGTTAATTGATGAATTGGGCACAATGTGAAGAAAATATTTCTGAACAGAACTTTCAAATTAGAATTTTCATCAGAATTTAATTAATGAAATAGGCAAATTTATTATAAAAATTAATCTTGGAAATAATTCCATCAATCATATCTGATAAAATTTGATTCAGTTTCATTAGATCTATCAAGAACAGAAATTAACATAGAGAATCTAAGAAGTAACACTTGCAATAGAAAGCTGAGAAAGTAAAATTTCCGAGAATTGAAATTATAATTAGAAGTTTCTCAAGAAAAGGCTAAGATTTGAAGGTTCAGATAAAAATTTTAGAAGTTGAAATGTGAATAATTTCATTCACTTTTAATCTTCCAAAATGAATTATTAGAATTTCTAAAATTATACCCACGAATTTTTGTTTAGATCATCGGATTTCTAAATTGATACTATAATGATTATATTGGAACCAAAACAGCAAATCACTTGCTAACCGATCTTAGCCACACTTTTATTGATTTAAGATTAAACTGCACGAATAATCAATCATGACGTGCATGCAGGTTAGTTCTTCTCAATCAGCATAGTGAAGTTTAAAAATAAATGAAAGATGTTGCGGCGAATGAGCCAAGAGACCAGCGCGGTTGTCACTAAACGTCAGAGCTATTTGAAACCACGCGTTATTGAAAATTAACACGAGAGATTGTTGCCAATCCCGAAAACGGAGCGGTTCAATCGCAACACTTACCAAGCTCGCGCTGCTGTTGCCATTGACACGATCGGCTCGTATGAATTCGCGAGCGGGCATTGTTTTGGCAACTGTGGCTAGTGCTATGAAAGAAAAAATTATTTTAACACTAACCGCTCGTGTCAGAGTTTCTCCGTGTAAGTAGGTTGTGAATAACCTCGAAGCTAATCTTGTCCAATCCTTGAGATGATTTTGTCATTGAGTTTTTCAAGGCCAAAGTTAGTTCCTCCATCTGGAGTGGGGAGTCGAAAATATCCATATTCAAAACGCTATTAGATCTCGCCGGGGGCCTAAATGTCTGACCATAAATGAAATCTGGTAGTTGTGGTAAGTCTACATTAATATCTTTTGAACTATTTACAAGCTGTTCCATATAATTTTCTATTTGAGCAATAACTCACAGTATGAGTGAAAGCTATTTTTCTTGATTATTTTGAGTGTTTTAATAGCATAAGCATCGTACCACTTGTGCTCGATGAAGTTGTCGTAATTGGACGTGGCCAAATATTTCTTTTGTTTAGCTAACCTAATTCTAACAATTGTATTACATTCCTTGTTCCACCTAGGCGGAGAACAAGGATTGCTTTTAATTCGAGAGGGTTTTCTATCTATGTTAGGACCAGCTTTATAAAGTGCATTTTCGATGTCCTTGAAGAGGTCATAATACGCCTCTAGAATGCTAGCCGAATCATTCAGATGTAGTTGAATATCGTGATTGCATTTAGACAGTTCTTCTCTGAAAACACTCCATCTGACTTTTTTTAAATTGTATTTATGTGAAAAGAACTGATAATGAGGACAAGGTATATTTAAATTAATTACTATTGGGAAGTGGTCACTACTCATTTTGTCGGTGTAGGTATTCCATGAATATCGTGTACTAAGAGTATTAGATACTATGGAAAGATCAAGAGCTGATTTTGCCTTGTCAGGGCCGGTGCATAGTGTAGGGTACCCATTGTTGATGATCTTGTAATTAAGTTGTTGTACGTGGTAGAAGAGATTATTTCCTATCTGGCACGAGCGATCACTACCCCATGACGTATGGTGACAGCTAAAGTCGCCCCCTATGAAAATATTGTTGTAATTTATTGTTGAGTCAAAGAACTCATCCCATTTAATGTCTTGTATGTTCGCACGGGGGTTTCTATAAACATTAATTATGCATAACGGGCCAATATCGGTAGGAATGGAAATAGCTAAGGTATCCAACTTATCTTCAACTCCATAAACATCGGTAATATTGAAGGGAATATCGTTTCTAAAGGCAATGAGGATACCTCCTCCTGTTCTGTTCTCACGTTCTTTACGAATTAAATTAAAATTTTTAAGTTGCAAGTAGGACTTGGGTTTTAGCCATGTTTCACTAAGAAATATTATGTCATAATTGTGAATTATTTTATCTAGACATCCTTTTTTATTGTAGATGCTTCTACAATTCCACTGAAAAATTCTGAGTTTGGATATTTTGGTCATTATTGTTAATAAATAAGTAGTTGTAGTACTGAGATAAATTAGGAAGTAGTTAATTACTTGCCTATATTTGTGTTGATAAGAAGGATGATGCACTAGATGTAGAAGCAGTAGTGAGGTTAGGCAAAGATGTTTGAGGTAGGTTAAGAGTAGCTAGTAATGGTGCAAATTGAGTGACAAACTGTGCCAAGAAAGAGAACATCTGAGCTAAGGTTTGCCCAAATTGTGGAGAGAAAGCATTTAAATCAGGGTATTCAGGTGGGTTGGAGGCAATAAACCGCAAATAAGATCCATTGGTTGATGAATCATTATTACAGCGATGATTCTTAACACTTTCTGAGGGTTGCCGAGTGTTGAAATTTTGACGGGGTATTAGGGTTCTACGTTATATGCTCGGTTTTGAAGAAGCTTATGCGTAGGAAAAGGGACCTGGAGAAGTGGGCCTCGCATTTATACCAAGGGGACAATCAAGATCGACATCACCTAGTTGAGGAAAGCTGGAGTAGTTGATATGAGGTGGGAGGGGAGGAAGAGCAGTGGGTTTCGTCAATGAATGTTGATCCAGTGGTTGGTTATTTGACAACGCCGTTTTCTGTCACACATAATATAGTTTATAAGCCTCTTTCATTGCAATATTTCTAAATGCAGCGATTTTTCTAATGTCTTGCTGTTTGCTGTTCTTTATACTTTGAACAGGTTTTGTCTCTTGCGAGATGCGGACCTTTGCAATTCAGACAAACGGGCGAATCAGATTGCTTGTGGCAAGGAACATCTGTATTGTGTGGTTTATCCCCACAATGAAGGCACCTTGGATTCTTACAGTGAGAGGCCACGTGGCCATAGCGAAAACAAGAGTAGCACATTTTCACTGGCGTGAAACATGGTTCAACCCTAACACGGACTTGATAAACGAACACATATTCGGGAACTTCTTGTGCCTCAAATGTGATTGCAATAGTTGGGAGATCACATATCCGGTCTTCAATTTTTCGAGTGAAGCGACGCACTTCTAAAATTGAGCAACCGTTGCTTGTTTCAGCAAAGTTCTTGATTTCCTCTGTGGACATGTCGGTGGGTACATTTTTTTAATACCTTGTCGGGAGACTCTGTAATTAGGAACAAATGCATTGAGTTTCGACTCGCCCAGAATGTGATCATTTAGAACGATTTTGTTCGCATCTGACCCCGATTTACACTCAACTGAGACACTGTTTTTATTATCTTTACGAATGCTTTTGATCATATTGGGAAAGGTTCTATGCAGAATACTACCAACGGACAGTGGATGAAGCGTTTCCTGTGTGGTTTGGATTGTGACAAAATAAGGACCTTTGTTATTGAGAGTATTCCTATTATTTGGTACACCTTTATGTAAAATGGCAGGCTAATTGTTTCCATCACACAAGACTTTGTTTTTTTTTTTCAGTGTGAGACTTATGAGAACCCTGTGGTAGTTCAAGACCTCTTTTCCTGGAAGGTTCAACCATTTTGGGGTTAGGATCGGATGTGAGGTTAGGATCGGATGTGTTGTTAGGCACGGATTCAACAAGATTCATTACGGGGTTTACTGTGGACATTTCCTGAGAGAAATGGTTAATAGACGTGTCCATAATTTCGGCATTCAACTCACCATTCATTCCTTCAATATCGGAGTCATTTCCATCGGGCATTCTTGAGATCGCGTGACCACGCGGGTCAGCGACTCACAGAGGTTACTCACCTGCTTACTTAACCGCTTCGTAGCTGGACCGAATTGTATTTAGGATATACCAATAACTAAAAACTAATTTTTTGTGATTTTAGAGCCAAACAACTGCCTCCGAAGGCATATATACTTGCAATTTTTTGTAAAAACACACAGCGCTATATACACTAGTCGGTGGATCAACCGGAACCCACAGTGGGTCTTGACACCATAAACTGGCTGCAGTTGACTTACGTCCTATGGTCAAAATCGACGGGGGGCCTAGCCAAGTTGTAGTCCTCTCTCTCTTCCCCCCCCCCCACCAGTTGAGTGGGGATCTGACAAGAGAGCAGTAGGGGTAGTTCAGAAAGGCGGCAATTACCTTATAATTTGAAACCATCAATAAATATAATCATAGTAACTTGTTCTTATAATCGAGTAGCCAGTAACACTTCTGTATGCACCAAAAGTGCGACGCAGTAACTTTGGCTTGAGAAATCCGCAAAAGTCCCCTGATTATGAATATCAAGATTACTTTTTCGAAATCTGGTGCAATAATTTTTAAAACAATTACATTATTTTTTGAGATAAAAATGTTCTAACATTATTTTTGGAAAGTTCATGGAAAACAAAACTTTTATGTCCCAACACATTTTTTATGCAACGACCCGTTTTTAAGTGAGAGCGTTAAAAACATTTGAATTTGCACTAAAATAATTGACATATTTGCGGCTGCATATCTTGGCAACTATTGGAACCAAATTTTTCGAAAAAAATGTAAATAATTTTTTAGGGCACTTGCTCCACGAGTAAAAAAGACATTTTCCGAAGGAGCTAAAACTTTTGTTAATATATAAGTGTTAAAACTGGTCCTTTTTTAATAACCAAGTGTGTAATTTTTTGAACTTCTTAATAAAAGACTTTGTGTACATTGTACATGGTCGATGCTATCACTTTTGTAAAAAATCTTGGGGAAATTATCTTGATTACAAATACTTTTGTTACTTTGCAGAAATCTCAATCGTTTTTTTGTTAAGAAGAATTCTTATAAAAAAATACGGATATGGTATATAGCTGTCGTTTCTAAACGTGTTTTTAAAATTACAGATGCAAATCAAAAA
>CAKNXH010058366.1:0-16598 GCA_932178445.1 Andricus quercusramuli | reverse complement strand
AAAAAAAAAACAAGCATATTTTTCGAAAAAAGGGCTCTAGTCATGCACATGTATAAGCCTTGAGATTATGTGGTAAAAAGTTTAAATAAAAAAATTCATCCCTGTAGTCGTATTTTGTATTATTCTAAAAAGCGACTCGTTTAAAGCACCTTAAACAACTGTCATGGATAACAAATTCGAAATTTTTCATTTTAATTTAAAATAATTGTATTCCGTGTATGAACGATTATATGTTAAAAATGTTACAATATTCAGAAGCTGGTGTTTAAATAATAATGACCAGGGGAAAAAAAATTGATCAGGTAAAATAAAATTCGTATATTTGGGTTGGAAATGCAACTGCTTAAAAAAATTCACCTTTTTGCTTGAAAGTTCAACAATTTGGATGCAATTATTTTTCTGTCTTGGCTGAAAAAATGTTTATTCGTTGAAGATTCTTCTTTTCAGTTAGAAAAATTAATTTCTGGGTTGATAGCTGAACTATCTCTCTTAAAAAATCTTTCTTTTTTTATTAAAGATTCATCATTTTAATTGAAAATTCTTATTTTTTGGTTTAATTCAATAGTTTTTGATTGAAAAAAATAATTATTTTTTGGTCGATATAACAAGTATTATACTTTTTGTTGTGAATACACTTTTTTGAATAAAAGATTCATGGCTTAGCTTGAAAACCTAACTATTTTGTTGAAATTTTTTTTTTCTAAGTTGAAAATTAATGTTTTCAATTGAAAATCAAATTCTTCCATTTTTCGTTGAAATTTCTCTTTCTGATCTGAAAACTTTCTAAGGATAATTAGCTGTTGAAATAAATGTTTTAAACAATTTATTATAGTTTTTAGCAATTTTGTCTTAGAATAAAGTTAGAAAGTCGCGGTTTATTCGAATTTTTCAACTTATTTTTAATTCTTCAGTTAGAGCAAGGCAATAATAACTCGGTTCTACAAAAAAATAGTCGAAACAATTTATTATTATTTATAATAATTTTTCATTAATTTTTTCCAAAAAAAGATCTCCTTTCGCTCCGCTGGGAATCGAACCACAGAACTTCCGATTGCCGGTCGGGTGCTACTAGAGAGATCAAGAGAATAATAATAATTTAATCATTTCTAATTCATAACTGCTTCTAGTCTGAAAAGACGTTTAAATTTCTGTTTTTTCTTTAATAATAATACAGATTCCTTGAAAAAATGTGATTTTTACCACGTAGCAAAATGTGTGTATTTTCTGAAAAAAGTTTATTCTCTCGATCTCTCTAGTAGCTCCAGCGGAGCGAAAGGAGATCTTTTTTCAGAAAAAAATTAATTAAAAATAATTTTTTATTCATGACTACATCTAGGCTGAAATGAAGTTAAACATTTCTGTTTTTCTCTAATAATAATACAGATTCTTGATCTCTCTAGTAGCTCCAGCGGAGCGAAAGGACATATTTTTTCAGAAAAAAATTAATTAGAAGTAATTTTTAATTCATGACTTCATGTAGGCTGAAAAGAAGTTAAAAATTCCTGTTCTTCTCTAATAATAATACAAATTCCTTGAAAAAATGTGATTTTTACCACGTAACAAAATAATGTGTGTATTTTTTGAAAAAAGTTTATTCTCTCGATCCGTCTAGTAGCTCCAGCGGAGCGAAAGGAGATCTTTTTTCAGAAAAAAATTAATTAAAAATAATTTTTAATTCATGACTACATCTAGGCTGAAAAGAAGTTAAAAAGTTCTGTTTTTCTCGAATAATAATAGAGATTCCTTGAAAAACTGTGATTTTCACCACCTAGCAAAATAATGCGTGTATGTTCTGAAAAAAGTTTATTCTCTCGATCTCTCTAGTAGCTCCAGCGGAGCGAAAGGTGAAGTTTTTTTTTTCAGAAAAAAATTATTCAAAAATAATTTTAATTTATAACTCGTCTAGTCTGAAAAGACGTTAAAAATTTGTGTTATTCTCTAATAATAATACAGATTCCATTAAATAATGATATTCTCTCAAAATTGTTTAGGAAGTTGCACTTTTACTAATTTTCCACATTCGCCACTTCTCATACAGAGTGAGGTTATAATTAATTTGAAATAAAAAAACATAATTGTTTAAACAATGAATTGTTATTTATAATAATATTCTCTTAGAATAATGGTAGGAAGTTGCAGTTTTTTTTAATTTCAAACTTTGTCCCACTTTTCGTCATTTTTTCACTAAGGGCAAGGTAATAATTATAACAAGTCAATTAACGTTATTGTTTAAACAATTCATTATTATTTCTAATAATATTATCTTTGCTTAACGCTAAAAATATGCGGTTCCTTCTGAACTATTCAATTTTTTGTCAAATTTGAACTCGAAGCGAAATAAAAAAAAATGAAATTGAAGAAATATTATTATTTAAACAAATTATTGTATTCCACTTTTCCTTCAGACCGGGGTAAAAATGAATACAATTTAACAATCATAATTATTTAAATAATTAATAATTGTTCATAACTATCTTCTGCTATATTAATGCTAGATAGTTACAGCTTTTTCTGAAATTTTCCACATTTTGTAAACTTTTCAATTGGAACAAAGTAATAATTAATGTAATTTAAAAAACGTAATTAGTTGAACAAATTATTATTGTTTATAACCATCTTCCCCTATCTTAATGCTAGATAGTTGCAGTTTTTTCTCAAATTTTCCATTTTTTGTCAATTTTTTACTTAGTGAAAAAATAATTAATGCAAGTTAACAAACATAATTGTTTAAACAATTTATTATTTTTCATAACTAACTCTTAGATAATTGCTAGAAAGTTTCAGTTTCTTCTGAAATTTTCAACATTGCTTTGGCTTCTTTGTTATCAACAAATGATGAATAAACAAAAGGAAAAATAATTTTTTAAACAATTCCTTTCTTTTTTATGACTATATTTTTTTAATATAAAACAGATATTTAAATTATTCTTTAAATTGTCTATTTAGACCATATTAAACATAAATGTTTCCTTGAAGTACATAGTTACTTTCTGACTCTATTCTAACAAGAAAATTGCTAAAAACAATAATAAATTGTTTAAACATTTTGTATCAACTTTTAATTTTCAGTATGAAGCAATTCTTTGTGTATTATAAACAATTTTTTTTTAATCGCAAAAAAATCATAATTAGCGTCAAAAACTCGCTAAATCCAATTTTTTACTTCTGGGGCTTTATTGGGACCCCATAAAACAGACTTATGGGGCTGATATGAAAAAAAAATTGATAATTTGTATTCTATAGCTAATTTTGAAAAGAAATTTCGATTTTCAGCTCAATTCACCTAATATTGAGGATTTTTAATCAAATTTACAAAAACATCTTTTTTATGGGGAATATGTCTTAAACTGTATGGGGCTTACAGAAACTTCAATTATCTTTCTTTTCAAAGCAATTTTTTTGTGTGGATTTGAACAAATTTCGGGGCGATATGCATGAAAAAAAATAGTTTATAGTTTAATTTTAATTAGTTTATGGTATAGAATAATTTGAGAATGGAATAAATAAATAATAAATAATAAAAATAAAATTTAGTTTAGAATAATTTTGTGAATCACGTTTGACAGAAAATTCTGTCAATGGGTTCAGCTTCATCAGGTATGCAAGTACCGATATTTCGAAATGAGTTAATGTTAATTATCCGACTCTGGTTCAAAAGGTCTCATTTGTCAAGAAGTCAAGTCCAATAAATTGTTGGCCAATGAAGAGGAAATTTTCTTCTGGCTCGAAAGAAGCTACTTAATCTTGTCTTCACACATTTTTTCATGATATCTGGAACATCCTTGAATAACTACAGAACTAATTTTTAAAGCAAACTTCATTTTGATTTTAATTTGAAAAGTGATAAATTATACTGGAAAAAAATGCTAATTTTTAATGGTTGCGGAATTTGTCCAGAATTAGAATTCTTGAGAAATAAACATTTTAGATTCAAAAATATAACGGGGCGATTACAAAATGTTGAAAAATGAAATTCTCGACCCGGTAAAATTCCCGACAATAAAATGTTACGAATAGGAAAGTTTCGAAATTATAAAATTTCCGAAGGATGAAAATTTGGAATTGGAAAATTCCTGAACAGGTTTTAATATTACCAAATATCAAAATTCCCGAATAATGAAATTCCCAATGGAAATATCTGAATTTTGAAATATCCAAAACTGTGAAATTCCTGAATTTCAACAAAACGACGGTAAAATTCCGAAAAATTAAATTCCTGAAACTGTAAAATTTCCGGAATTGAAAATTCCCGAATAATAAAATTCCAAAATATTAGAATTTTCGAGTTGGAAAATTCTCCAACAGTTTACATTATTACCAAATTTGAAAGCGACTACTGAAAAATACTGAAAAATAAAATTTTTTACTTCGTTGATTTCCCAAAAAAGGAAATTTTAGAAATAGGAAATTCCCGAAATTATCAAATTGTCGAAGTATGAAAAATTCTCAGTGGAAAATTCCCGAATAAAAAAAAACCAAGGCTGTGAAATTCCGAATTTGGACGGAACGATTGAAAAAACCCCAATTAATAAAATTTGGACACTAAAATTTCCGAATAATAAAATTCCCAAATAATGAAATTCCCCAATAATAAAATTCCCGAATTGAAAAATTTCCGGACAGTTTATAATAGTACCGAATTTGGAAGTGACGCATAAAAAATATGAAAGAATAAAATTTTCAAAAAAGAAAATGTTCGAAAAAAGAAATTCCTGGAATTATAAAATAGCCGAAGTATGAAAATCTAGAATAGAAAAATTCCTAAACAGTTTTCAAATATAACAAATATCAAAATTCCCGAATAATGAAATGGAAAATTCCCGAATTATGAAATATACAAAACTGTGAAATTCCCGAATTTCACCAAAATGACTGAAAAATTCCAAAAAATAAAATTCCCAACACTAATATTTCCGAAAGGGACGATTCCCTAATAATAAAAATTCAAAATAATAAAATTTCCGAATTGGAAAATTCCCCAAGAGTTTATATTATTACCGAATTTGAAAGGGACTACTGAAAAATCAAAAAAAAAAAAATTTTTTTCACACCGTCAATTTCCCGAAGAGGAACATTTTAGAAAAAGGAAATTCCCGAAATTATCAAGTTGTCGAAGTATGAAAACCTCGAATTGAAAAATTCTTGAACAGTTTTTAGTGATAAAAAATATCGAAAATCCCAAAAAATAAAATTCCGACACTGTGAAATTTCCGAATTTGGAAACTCCCGAATAATAAAATTCCTGAATTGGAAAATTTCCGAACAGTTTGAAATAGTACCGAATTTGAAAATGACGCCTGAAAAATCCGAAAGAATAAAATTTTTGAAAAAGAAAATGTTCGAAATAGGAAATTCCCGGAATTATAAAATTTCCGAAGTATGAAAATCTCGAATTGATAAATTCCTGAACAGTTTCCAACATTAACAAATATAGAAATTCCAGAATAGTAAAATTCCCAATGGGAAATTCTGGAATTTAAAATGAACGACTGCAAAATTCCAAGAAATGAAATCCCGGCACTGTAAAATTTCTGAATTGGAAAATTCCTGAATAATGAAATTCCAAAATAATGAAATTCTCGAACTGGAATATTTCCGAATAGTTTATAATATTACCGAATTTCAAAGGGGCGACTGAGAAATCCCGAAAAATAAAATTCCTGACATAGTAAAATTCCCGATTATTAAAATTTCCGAAATCAACAATTCCAGAATTATAAAATTCCCGAATAATAAAATTCCGGACAGTTAATAAAGATTCCCAAGTTTAAGCAATTGCACTTTTCAATAAATATTATTCATTTATCAAAAACACAACAATCGAATATTTTGTTAAAAAAATATTTCTAATGTTTGAAGTTTCTGAAGTTATTATTCGAATTTAAAATCACAATAATTGAAAAAAATATATATTTCTGGACAAAAATTGGTTTAAATTATTGTTATTTCAAATTCAAATAATAATTTTCGGAACTTTAAACATTACAAATAATTTCTCAGATAAAATATTTGATTATTGTCTTTATAATAAATGATTAGTATTTATAAAAAAGGCTCAATTGTTTAAATTTCGGAATTTCATAATTCGAGAATTTTCTAGTTCGGATATTTTATGATTTGGCTATTTTCTGTCAAGAATGTTCAAATTCGGTAATATTCTAATTTGTCGAGAATTTCATTAATCGGGAATTTTCCAATTTGCCAATTTTATTATTCAAGAATTTTCCAATTCGGGAATTTCACAGCGTCAGGAATTTTATTTTTCGGGATTTTTCAGCTGTCCCATTTGAAAATCCCTGAATAATTAAATTCTCGAAATAAAATTTCCGAATTATGAAATATCCGAACTAGAAAATTCTAGAATCTTTAAATTTTCAAAATTTGTATAATTGAAAAATGTGCTTTTCAATAAATATTATTTATTCATTAAAAATACAATAATAAAATATTTTTGTTTAACTAAAACGAAAAAAAAAATTCCTTCCAAATTTCATCCGAACCTGATGATATTTTTCAAACAAACTTTAAAGGTTTCGGTTCAGCCTTGATTAATCTCAAAGTTTCTCTCCAATTTTTGGTATTAACAATTCAATTTTCAAAAAAAATTTCTGTAATTCAAAAAAACTACTATACACATTTTTAATCAAAATTTTTCATCAGGTATGTATTTTTTGCGATTATTGTTATTTTATATTCAAACAATAGTTCAAAAAACTTTGAACATTTATAAAAATATTTCATTACTTGATTTGAAAAAATAATATTCATTAATTTAAAATAACAATAATTGAAGAAAAAATATATTTCCGGATGAAAAATTCTGTTTAAAAATATGCATATCATTCGAAAAAAATTACAAAAAGCGTTTTTAAAAATCGAATTGTTAATTCAAAAAAATTACAAGTTTTTTTGCGAAATATTATGAGGCTCGGAGAAAATTTAGAGAGAATTTTTTTTTGTTCGCGTCGCACTTGTTTTTAAATTTATATTTGGTTTACACAATGTTCATACAATTATTATTATTTCAATATCTAGCAATAATTTTGAAGAACTTTGAACATTAAAAAAAACTTTTTCATTGAAAAAAATTGTAATTGTCTGAAAAAAATTAAAATTTTAAAAATTTTTCAAAAAATAAAATTTTAAATTTAATTTTAAAATTTCTTAATTTGAATATTTTATAATTCAGAAATTTTACAGTTTCGGTGGTTTTATTTTTCAAGATTTTTCACTTGTCCCTAATAATTAACTATTAAATTCTTAGCAAATATAAAATATTTATGAAAAAAATGTAATTATTAAAATTCAAAAATTTGGAATCATTAAATTTCAGCAGTTTTATAATTTCGGAAATTTTGTATTTCGAATATGTTATTTTTCGGCAAATCTTATTTTTTAATGTTTAATTTTTTCCAATTATTTCTTAAATATTCAATTACGAAATTCGCAGTAAATGAAAAATATTCATCAGAAATAATTTTTTTATTTGTTTAATTCGAGAATTTCCTAATGTCGGGAATTTCACATTGTCGGATATTTTAAAATTGGATAATTTTTTCAGGAGAATTTCATTATTTGGGAATTTTCGAATTTGATAATATTATAAACTGTATGGAAATTTTATTATCCAGAAATTTTATTTTTCATGATTTTTCAATCATTTCTCCTGTTTTTCTTTTTATTGATATTTTACAGGCACGTAAATATATTTGAAAATATTTTCCAATGATTTTTATCAACGAGAGATTTACTCAGTCATGAATTGATCACATTTAAATTTAAAAAGCATGGAAACGAACTTTTATGACATAAAAGTAAAATTCTGTTTAAAGCAACAATCCGATTTAAATCCCACAAAGGAAACTCCAATTCACTGATAATTCTTAAAACACGGTCGACAAAACTAAAAAAAATAAATAAATTTATTACTTTTCTATAAAAAGAGAATTTTCAAAATAAGAAAATATGTCTATTGAAGTGAATTTGTGTCAAAGTACTCAATTTATATGTTGAAAGTTGAAAAAAAATATTTATTTTTTATTTTTAAAGATTAATGAAGATAAGATAAATTCTAAATATTGTCATATTTCAAAACTAATCCTATCAACTTTCGGAAAATTGAAAATTTATAATATAAATATAGAAAAATGATAATTAATTTTGGAGAATTTAGGAAAAATTCGAGATAACACTCGAATTGCGAATTTGGCCTAAAAAAATTTAGCCTGAATTCAGCTAAAGTCAACAAATCCTTAGGATAAAGAAAAAAAAACAAAGAAAATATAGCGGGCCGAAACGCAATAAGTTTTTTGTCATATGAGTAATAAGTCTAGATTACCCGCAGCCGGCAACGTAGAAATCTACATTACATTGAATTGGTTATGTCGGGATCTAGATCGCCTTCATCCGGTAAAGTAGGGAACTAGATTACCTTCAGTCGGCAAAGAGGAATCTAGATTACCTTCAGTCGGTGAAGTGAATATCTGACTGAGATTCTTATCCCATTTGATAATGTAGGTTTGAGGAGATCCAAACCTAATCCAAAACTGGAAAACGTTCCGGAAAATAAAAATCTTATTTTAGATTTCTGAAGATTTCGAAATGAAATTTTGAAACTTTTCAAGGATCTTTGAAGTTTGTAAGGAAGAAAAATGTGTCTCCAGTTTGCTGGGAAAATATAAAATGATTTTTTATTTCGATAAAAAATAATTTGAAGAGAATATTTAAAAAGATTTTTTTTTAAATTTCTATTGATAAATGACAATTTAACAATTATTAATTTGGAAAATAATTGAGTAAGTTTTAAATGTACTTAGAAGTTTTGAAATGATTTCAGAATAATTAAAAACTTGAAAAGATTTCAAAACTATTTAAAAGACAATGTCGAGATTTGAAGATTTCAAACACAACATTTATAAGCTTTTTAAGCGTTTTTAAAGGTTTTTAGTGAATAACAAATTTGTATCAAAATTCATTGAAAAACTATCGATAATTTTGTTTCTTCGTTAAAAAATTAATTTAAAGGAATATTTAATAAGATTTACCAACATTTTCGAAAATGAATCTTGGTGATTTTGAGATTGTTCCTTACTTTTGTAGTTTTTTCAAAAAATGATAGGAAAAATTCGAGTTCCAAGATAATAAAATTATTATTAGATTTCTGGGAATTTTTTTCAAATGATTTTTTTAAAACAAATTTTTAAGAGAATTCAAAAAGATCAAAAAAATTTGTAATGAATGAATTAATTTTTTGAGATGTTGATAAAGTTCCTTTATATCTATAATGTAAAGAGAATTTTGACAATTTTCTTCTCATAATAACACAAAATTTGGTGCAAAAAGTGTCGGAGTTTCAAATAATGATTGTACTCGCCACATGATTGAAAAAATTCAAGACTATAATATTTTTATGAATATTCATGAAATTTACTTGAATATGACAAATAATAAAGTTTTACAACAGTTGTAAAATTTACACGTTTTTGATATTTTGTGACTTTTTTGCACCAAAGTAGTAGGGCTAGGAAGCTCTGGATCCACTTGTCAACAGATGGCGCCTGCCTTACCGACATATGTTAAAATGATAATATAACAAATTACCGACCTCCCTGTTTTACCGACTGATGGTAACATTGCTTCCTACCTTACCGACATAGGTTAAAATGACAATATGCAAAATTGCTGACCTCCCTGTATTAATGACTGATGGCAGCATTGCTCCCTATTTTACCGACATATGTTACAATAATGATATGAAAAATACCGACCTCCCTGTTTTAGCGACTGATGGTAACATTGCTCCCTACCTTGCCGACATATGATAAAATGATAATATAAACATTACCGGCCTTCCCGTTTTACCGACTGATGTTTACATTGCTCCCTACCTTGACGACATATGGTGAAATGATAATATAAAAAATACTTATGTTTTTTAATAATTAAAATCAATTATTATTTGAAAACATCCTTAGAAAAAATCACAAATATTTATAATAAGGGAGCGTTCACATATTACGTGACATTACCACACTATAATTTGTAAACTTTTTTACATTTTCGAAGAGATAAGAAAAGTTAAACTATAGGAAAAACTTATTTTGAAGAATTCAAAAAAATAATTAGAAGCTTTTTAATAACTTTGGAAGATTTTGAGGAGAAAGTTTTTAAAACATTTCTGGGAAAATCTTTGCTCGATTAGGTTTAATTAAAAAAAAATAATTTTCAGTTTTGAAGATTTCTAAATTTGTGAGAAAAAATATGGCAAACTTTAAGGCAATTGTTTTAATTTTTCAGGATTCAACCAAATTTTAGGTGAACTAAAATTTACAAATATTCTTAAGATTCACGGCGAAATTTAAAATGATTTTTTTGATGAATTCTAAGAGCAAATTGATAAAAGATTACAAATTTTTTAAAATTATTTCCTAACATTTTGAAAAAGAGTGTAAAAGATTTCAAAGCAAAATTTTGCCATAATGAACAATTTTAAAAGAAATTTGAGTAAATTTAAGATATACGTAGAAGTTTTAAAACGATTCAAAAATAATAAAATATTGTAAGATATTCTTGGAGTTTTTTAAGGTTTCAGAAAAATGAAAAAAAATCTTTAGGTTCCTAGGAAAAATTAAAATGATTCTTCATTTCGAAAAATTAATTTTCACAGAATATTCAAAAAAATATCTCATGAAAAATTGGTATAATTTAAAATATTAGAGGGTTTAAAAATTTTTTTAAATTTTTATTAAGATATTAGGAAAATTTTTTATGATTTTTCAGTTTGAAGAATGAACTTCAAGAGAAAATTGCAAAAGATTTCAAAAGATTTCAAAAGATTTCCTTGAATTTCGAAAAAGATTAGAAGATTTTAAAGCAAAATGTGACAGATTTTTGAAAAAGATTTCAAACCAAAACTTTAGAAGCTTCAAAAGAATTTTGAAAGGTTTCAAGTAAATAAACAAATTTTCTTAAAATTCCTAGGAAAATTTGGAAAATTCTAAGGCCATTTTGTTACATTTTGAATGATTTTTCAAAATTTCAAGAAAAATTCGAGTCAGCGAACAATATTTTTAGGAATTCACGAGGTTTTGAATAGATTTAAACTATTTTAAAACTTGGAAACATGCCCGAAAATTCATCAAATATTTTTTTTCGGCCAAACTTCTAACAGTCCATAATGTATTTTTAGTACGGCGAAAACTAAAGCAAACACAAAGTAATGGATTACATTTTTTATTTTATTCATACTTTATTATTGAGATGTACATAATTTGTTAACATCTTAATTTATAAAACCTTACCTCACTAAGTATCCCCTAACGTCTGCAGCCGCATTTTTAGTAGGAACCCTTAAATTTACTTGGACTTTTGGCCATGGGAGAGGAAAACTGCAGAAAACCTCTCCCAACCGCAGGCGGTTACCGTCAGTCGAGTTTACATAGACATTCCATATCATCAAGTGTCTATATTCATCCTCGACGTTAAACCTTCTACTCGAAAATAGTTAAACGCAGTGAAAAATACGACTAATTGCAAACAACAAACGGTCACCCATCCGAACACTACCCGTACCCGTCCGGGCTTGACGTCCGAGACTTGATGAGTCGAGAATCACCGCGCAACTAATGCCGCAAGTCACAACAAATTAAATATAAAATTGTTTATTTATTAAAGAAATAAGATTAACTATGCAACATGTTATGTTATGTATGCTACCCTAGTGGAACAATGTTTACAAAAAATTACAGAAAACGAAAACTATTTTCACAGGAATCTAACAATGAATACAATAAATTACAACCAAAATTACAGGAAGGCACAACTTTTTTCCATTATTGAGACGAATTTCGTACATTTTTAGTATTTTTTTGTACTTTCTTATATTTTATTGTGAAAGAATTAATCATGGTCATTGAAATTAAAACATTAGATTTCTTAAAGATACAAATTTTTTCGTTTCGAAAGAAAAACTAGATTTAGATTTTGGAATATTTGAAATAAAAATTTGAAGCTTTTCAAGGATCTTTAAAGGCAGATTTTTGAAGACGTTGATCAAAAAATTTATAAGCTTCTTGAGCATTCTGAAAGGTTACAAATGAATACAAAATTTGTATTAAAATTCCTAAAAAAACTAATATTAATTTTTTTGTTGAAAAATTAATTTTCGTAGAACATTTAATAATATTTCCAAAATTTTGAAAGAAGAATCTGGATAATTTTTTCACTTTCGCAGGATTTTCAAAAAACTGTGAAAATAGTTCTAGCTTTCGGCACTTTTTTTGTAAATATATTTCTCCACCAGGGGAGCATACATAAGATAACATGTTGCATACAACAAAATAATTTCCAACCTTTGATACCTCAGGGTTTCCTGTAATATCACCGCGCGGCGTCCAAACATCCCAGCGCCTAAACGTCCAGCGCCTAAACATCCCGCGCCTAAACGTCCTGCGTCTAAACGTCCTGGCGCCTAAACGGCGCAGTCCAAACGGTGACGTCCAAACGGCGGCGCCTAAACGTCACGTACCCTTTTGCATCAGCTTCACTCCCTGGTTGTGGGGTACGTGACGTTTACGCGCCACCGTTTGGACGCCGCCGTTTAGGCGCGGGACGTTTAGGCGCCGGACGTGTAGGCGCCAGGACATTTAGACGCCAGATCCTTTAGACGCCGGGATGTTTAGGCGCCGAGCGGTTTAATCACAGTAAACCCTGAGGTATCAAAAGTTGGAAATTATTTGGTTATATGCAACATGTTATGTTATGTCTGCTACCCTAGTGGAACAATTTTTACAACAAATTAATTTAAAATTATCTCATTGCGATCTTCTAAATATCTGTCATCCCAAATCGAAAAAGAATAACCTTTTGCTGCAAGACCTATACATTCCTGCAGATTTTTGTACAAAATTAAAACTACAATGAAATATAACAATGTACAAAAAATACAAAAAAGGTCAAAAATGCATCTCAACAATAGAAAAAAGTTGTACTTTCCTGTAATTTTGGTTATAATTTATTATCTTCATTGGTAGATTCCTGTGAAAATAGTTTGGCTTTCGGTTTACTGTGATTAAACCGCTCGGCGCCTAAACGTCCCGCGCCTAAACGTCCAGCGTCTAAGCGTCCTGGCGCCTAAACGGTGGCGTCCAAATGGCGGCTCCTAAACGTCACGTACCCCTGGTTGTGCTGTGACTGTCTGATAACAGTGTTATCTGGGGTGAATTTCGGGCATTTCGTTTTCGCTGAAGGAATGTGAGTACAAATGGTGAGGACTTGGGGGCTCACTAAAAGGACTTTCTTGCCCACTGGAAAAATATGTGTTAACATAAGAAGTACTGGCTTGCCGGGTATGAGGATTTGTTCGCACACGAGGAGTACTGGCTTGGCTGTTGAGAGTATTTGTGTGCACACGAGGAGTACTGGCTTGCCAGTTGGGAGTATTTGTGTGCACACTGAAAGGACTTTCTTGCCCACTGGCAAAATTTGTGTGCACATGGGAGGGACTTGCTTGCCTACTGGGATGATTTGTGTGCATCCGAGAAGTACTTGCCTGCTGAGCGGGAGGATTTCTGCCGTAATTTGCTTCCATTTCTTCAACAGTTGGGATGTTCAACTCACGCGAGTAACGGGCATTACGAATGCGTGATTCTTTAATTTTTTTGTACATCCGTTTGATTATAGGATCACCTGCTTCTATTATTTCATAATGCTGAGCCCTATTGCCTTCTATGCGTAATTTGATATTTCTTACAGCACCATTGGATTCCGGTATTTCAGCCAACATTGGAGTCAACATATCTCCACCACCACGAAATGCTGGTGCAACAAATCCCATGACGTAGTGACGATATTTATCCAATCCTACTTTCGGTGGGTTTACATACATTCCTCTTATTCCTATCAGCATGTTCACATTCTCTGGAATTTCAATGTCAGAAAGATCAATGGCAGGAGGTTCTCCACAGCAAATTGCAGAAGATAATCCTGCAAAAAAATTATGAGTATTAATTCAATTATTTTTTTGACTGTTAAATTAATTGATTGAACTAAATGATCGAGTCAATTCCAGGGCGAGCAAAAAAGCGATTTCCTTAAATTCCACTCTCTACTCTCTTAAACTGAACCATTAAAATTGTGATGGATAGCACGAGTAGCGAACATTCGCCTAGAGTAGACTCGGAGAGTATTAAAGAGAGTGGAAGGTGACCGTACAATGGACACTAGCGCACTCTGCTGCTTCGGGGAAGAAGCTCGGGTATTTCAACGGGAAGTTTACTTTCTATAATGCCTCTTCTCTGACAGTGAAAAATGTCTTGTTTACAAACAAGTTTCATCGTAAAGAGTTTTTAATAAAAATGCCTAATAAATACATTGACTGCCATTTATCCGAGTCAGAAGGATTGATACCTATAATTGGTTATATCTCGTGTATTCACAAATTTCAATCATTTCACATGTGTAATAGATTAAATGACAGCCTAAGGTGTATAGATTTGATATTATTGCACTCTTTCTTTATTTGGATACAACTTTATTTATTAATTAGTTGTTAAAAATGATCGGATTTTTAACAAAATAGTTGAATTTTTAACCAAAGTGATCACTTTTCAAATAAAATGATGAATCTTCGACTGAAATGGTGGAATTATCAACCAAAAAGATGAATATTCAACCATGAAGATTAATTTTCTACAACAACAAAAATACGAATTTTCAACACAATATAGATATGAATTTGCAACTGAAAATAATGAATTTTTAACCAATATTTTGATTTTACAAAAAACAAATAGAGAAGAATTTTCAACAAAAAATAGATTTTCAATCAAACAGTTCAATTTTCAGCGAATACGATGAATTTTCAACTGAAATGATGAATCTTCAACTGGAATAGTTTAATTTTATACCAAAAAGGTAAAAAAATTTCCACCAAATATTTTAATTTTGAAATAAAAAAATCAATTATCAATCAAACAATTACATTTTCGTCCAAAAAAGATACATTTTTAACCAAAGATAGAATAGGCGAATTTCCTTTTTAAAAACACTAATTTCCAACAAACAAAAAAGCGAATTTTTAACAAAAAAGTTAGATTTTCAAACTGGAATAGTTAAATTTTCAGGTAGAAAAATTGATTTCCAACAAGATCGTTGAATTTTCAATCAGAGATGAATTCTCAATGAATTCTCAACAAGCAATCTAATATAATTGAAATTTCAACCAAAAAAGATTTTAATTTTTAATAAAAAACAGTGAAATTCAACAAAAAAAGATAAATTTAGAAGAATAGTTGAGTTTTCAATTAAAAAATACTTTTCAGTCAACAGAGAAAACAAATTTGAAACAAACTGTTGTATTTTCAAGGAAAAATATGAATTGTCGACCAAGAAGATTAATCAACTAAAAAGGGCGAATATTCAATAAAACATAGGAAGTTATTAATTATGATGTTGAAGTTTTTTGTCTACTGGTCGCTTCAATATTGTCGTGAAATATTGATACTTTAATTGTGAAAAAAATTCTCTCCAGCTCCGGTGGGATTCGAACACCACGTCAGTCAGATGACTCACCAGAGTTAGAGAGAATTTTTTCACAATTAAAGTATCAATATTTCACGAAAATATTGAAACGACCAGTAGACAAAAAACTTTAACATCATAATTAATTAATAGTAATAATTAATAATTATTACGCATTACCCTGGTCAAGAAAATTAACATAAAAAAATTTAATAGGAAGTTTAAAAAGGAGTTTCAAACAAATAGTTGAATTATTTTAAACAACGACAAAGTAAATTTTCTAACAAAAAGATAAATTTTAAAAGAAGAAGAATAATTTTCTACAAAAAAGAAGAATGTTCAACTAAAGAAATACATTTTCGAAATGAGAATTTTAATATATACTCAAGTTTACAGTTAGAGAAATAGATTTTACACAAAAAATCTTTCAACCAAAATAGTGGAATTTTCAACCACAGAAATTAATTTTTAACAAAAATAGACAAATCTCTACCTGAAATAGATAAATTTTCAAACAAGAAGGATAATTTTCTCCAAAAAGCATATGAATTTGCAAACACATAGATGAATTTTCAACCAAAAAGAATAATTTTCAATGAAAAAAGACGAATTTTCATTAAAAAGACATGAATTTTGAACCAAATGGTTGATTTTTCAAATAAAAAACGTAAATTTTCAACCAAAAGTTTAATACCTAAATTTTCATTTGAATAATGTTTAACATAAAAAACGAAGTTTTAAGTGAATATTTAAATTTTCAACCGAAGAAATTGGTTTTTGACAAAAATTAATGAATTTTCAAACACGAATAATTTTCTACCGAAAAGACAAATTTTCAACTAATAAAAAAATACAGTTTCTAACTGAAAAGTGTAGTATATACTTAAGCTTTCAGTTAAAAAATTAATTTTCAACAAACAAACAAAATTAAACAAAATAGTTTAATTTTCAAGCAAAGAAATTAATTTATAACCAAAATAGACAAATTCCTAACTAAAATAGATAAATTGTCAAACAAAAAGAATAATTTTCTCCAAAAAGTAAATGAATTTGAAGCAGATAGAGAAATATTCAACCAA
>CAKNXH010058364.1:0-21095 GCA_932178445.1 Andricus quercusramuli | reverse complement strand
TGAATTTTCGCGGGGAAATACGTAATACCTACATGGCTACCGTCACACCTCCCTCCTTCTAGAAAAAGGTGTCACAATGAGACAGCTTTTATAGTATTAACAGCTGTTAGTAGTCAACTTTAGACGTTTAGACTTCCTTGCATCTACAGTACCTTATTATTATAACAAAGGAAAACAAGTTTTTATTGTTTCTAAATTAACTATGGACTTATGTGAAAAATGATAAGTTCAATAGAAACTGAAGAAAAAGATTGATTAATATGTGAATCAAGAGGAGACATTTTGGAGCAACTCTTTTGGAACAATGCTTTTGGAGCAATCCATTCGGAGTAATGCATTTTGAAGCCTCTTATACTTATCATGACTACAAGATTTGTATAATACAACGTAAGTTATAACGTGATTCCTTTTATTTTACTTTCATTTGTAAACCTCCTTTTTTTAGAAAACTTAATCACTTATAATTTTAATAAATCTATATCCAATTTCAATCTAAATATACACAAAGCTATACTAATCTTTCGTCTATTTACATTCCTATACTTTAAAAGGAAAATAATGAGAGAATATTTTTATCATTTTTTGCTTAACTAAATGTTTTCTTTTTTTTATCTTTTTGACGAGCTTAAACCCTGTAATTTTTGAAAAACATGAAAAGGTGCTATTTAATCTTGCACGACTGCTCAAATAAAAAGACAAATTTAATAATTTTTTTTTTATATTTATTGTTTCGTTATAAAATTTGAAAATAATAATCTGAGATATATAATTTGTCAATATAAAATTTTGGCGTTGTGGTTATTGATAGTTGTGGCTCAACTAGTGCCATCTTGCGGCCAGTTTCCTGAAGTGCCCTCCCCTCACAAAATCTGTATTCGGGAGGACAGCCCCGTCGGTAAAGTCGAAATCTAGATAAGCATTCACAGGATATGTTTCCCCAGTTGTTATTTCTTTTGATCTAACTATCCTAAGTTTATCTCCATACTGGAGGGGCTCCAGGACATGATAACCCCTTATGAGAGGGGCCTGCTGATGAATTCCCTCCCATAAGTTAAGTACCATAACCTCTCGGCACCCCTGGCAGTTCTGGGGTTCCCCTTGGTACAATCCCTCTTTTCCACATCCCTCACATTTCTTCTGCCGAGCTAGGGATGTTAGCATTAGCAGGTGCACTGATTTTTCCTCCCACATTTCCACGTTAGATGTGAGCTCTTCAGGTGGCACACACTCCAATCAAAGCCACTTATGGTCTCCCTTATCATTTTGTCCCATCCAAATCTTTCCAGATAAGTGGGAAGTGCCTGTTGCCCTTTTCAAAAGCAATTTTGCTATTTTCTATAAATAAAAATAAAAAAAAAGACTTCACTTTTTCCCCCTTTTTCTTTCCTATTATTTATTTTAGTTTGTTATTACTTTTTTTACATTTAAATTATTTTATGACATATTTCTTATTCCTTTGTTATTATTTTTTTATTACAAGCAAGAGAGTAAACATAACAAAATTTTCGACTTACTTTTATTTTTTCTTTGTTGGGACCGAAAGGATTCTGTATTATTTCATTTATATCTATCTCTAAGTAGTTCCAGTCTGGGTACTGATAATTTTGTGTCATTTTGTTTAAATTTTTGAATGATTTTTTTTTTTTTATTGGAAATATTATTTTTCCTTTCTTTGCTTTTCTTATGTATTATTACACTCAGAGTTTCTTTTGTCTTTATATTCTTCTAATTGCGCATTAATTATTTCTGCTTAGGTAATTTTTAAGTCCCGAAATATTTCCCTCTTTATGCAAATTAAGAAATTTTCGTTTGCAAAAAGTTTTACTTGCAATGTAATTTTATACAGTGTTCTAAATGTACATCTTTTGTATAATGTATTAGTTTATTCAAAAATAAAGAGTAAACATTTTTTTTTAAACTAGAGGTTTTGTTATGTTAATTTTGTCTATTTTTAGTGTTAAAATGAAAGAGAGGTTCTTTCCTATAGAAAAAAAAGAAAACAGTATATCGTTATTTTGGACCTGCATGCTTGTACTCAGAATTTACTGAAGGCGCGAAATTTGAATTTCACAATTCTATACTTTACCCTTTTTTTAGGTTTTTTCATACTCCATGAAGGAATAAATGGATTCTAAGGATTTTTGAGATAGTTTAGATAAGTATTACTAATTATTCTTAATTAAGAGGACTAATTTACTTTGTGTAAGATTTATTGTTTTTTATGTTACAGATTCAGCAAGATCAATTAGCTTTTTCGTTTAAAAGGCTTACTATGAGAAGACTAATTTTTTTACATCCTTTTCTATTCTTTTTTATTTACAACATTTAATAAGATTAACAGTAAGTTTTCCTCCTCTTATTCTTATTTAGCTTTTTGTATGATTCGTAATTTGTCCAAATTTACGACTTTATTCTGGTTAGTTTTTGTATTTTTAATTTCAGCGTTAGCTTCCCCAATTAACCTAGTAATTTCGTATTCACCTGCGAAGAAAGGGTCGAATTTCTTATCATTCCTAATTTCAACTTTAAGGGTCACCATATCCCCTACATTGAAATTTTCTTTTCTAGATGTCCTATCATAATAAATTTTCGATTTATTTTTAGCCTCTTCAAGTCGTTCGCGAGCCAATCTTTGAGTATCATCTAACTTTTGAAATAAGCTCTGCAAATACTGAGAATAAGTTAGATCCTGAGGTCCTGGCGAAAAACTTGATGGAATGTTAGCCTCTTTTCCAAAGACCAAAGAGAAAGGAGTAAACCCCGTGCTCTCATGGACCTGTGTATTATATGAAAAGATAGCGTAACGCAACCATTCGTCCCAATTTTGAGAATTTGAAAATTGTCTCAAATATTCAACTAGAGTCTGGTGACTTCTCTCAAGGGATCTCAACGACTGTGGGTGGTAAGCTGTCGACTGAATTTTTTCAATATCGAAAATTTTACAGAAAGTTTTCATTACTTGGCTAATGAAATTCTTTCCTTGATCTGTATGGATTACGCGTGGACAACCATAACGGGAAATAAATTGCTCAGCTATAGCATTTGCAATAGTCACTGAATCGGTCTTTCCTAGAGGTATTGCATCTGCATATTTTGTGAAAACACATTGGATAGTTAAAATATGATTGTTTCCTTTAGGGGTCATTTGCAAAGGTCCAACTATATCAATTTGTATTTTATCAAACGGTTCTTTTGGGGTGTCTGTTATTATCATTGGTTGTCTAGTCCTAGTTCTAATCAATTTATTTCTTTGGCAATTTTGGCAATATTTTATAAATTTTTGGATGTCTAGCTTCATTTTTGGCCAATAAAATGTAGGACGTATTCTGCCATAGGTTTTTGAAACACCTTTGTGTCCCCCTATAGTGGATTCATGAGCTTCCCTAATCAAATTTTCTCTTTTTTCAAGTGGTGGAAATTGAATTTTCCCAGTACAAATCCTGATAACAACATTTGTTCCCGTAAAATGCTGACGTAGAATCTGTTCCACAGATGACCATGATATCTCATCGATATTATTTCCGAACTTGGAAATATTTATTTGATTAACACCAAGGGATTCCATAGCCCTTTTTAAAGCCAGGATCGTCTTTGAGAAACTATTCAGATAAACTTGATCATTGTAGCGAGCCTTTGTTACAAGATGAAAAATGTAACGTTCTTTATGAAAAAATACAACAGCTTCTCCTACATGAAAGGTTTGATTTTCAATTTCTTCAACCAAAATTAAACCCCTTTTTATAAGTTCTTTACTGGTATCTGGTTCTAGGTTTTTATCTTCTGAGATGAAGTGGATAAGACTGTTTTTGCCCATTGAAACTTTATCATTGCTTTCAATCATACATACATCGTCAATTGCCAAGATTTGAGTAATTGAAAAATTAGGTTGTACTGGATGTTTATTAAAGAAACAACTACAGTGATTTTGATTATATTTATCAGAAGAATCCTCAGTTTCATCTGAGCCATCATTCAACTCAAAAAAAATAATGATTTAGATTTAAATGAACACTGGTTTGTTCAACAGAAGAACAATCCATTTTTTCAGGTATGCACTTATTTCCAAAAGGAAGACTTTGTAAAGGTTTGTCATTGGAGGTGTCATGCTCAATACCGACCTCCAACTCTCCAATTCCAACTTGATACATAGTATCACTCTGTTGCTCGCATCTCTCATCCAGGCTGCCAGACCCTCCTCCAGAGCCTGTTGTAACCTCATGTGCCTTCTCGTCAGGAGCCACCATGAGAATTTCACCTTCAACTGGATGCGTAGGAGTCGCATCGCTTACGTTTTTCAATCCATCAGGACTATCGCAAGAGGCACTGCCCCATATGCGACAGCCCCGATAAGCCCCTTCAAAGGAATAGCACGGTAGTTGATTACCATTTGCAGCCTCCCCTGAAGTAATTCTTGTAGGAAAGGAGCATAGTAAAGGGTTACTATATGCATCCTTCCCCCTCCGATCACTGATTGTGCACACCGAATCAGGTGAGTGGCCCAGAGAGTTGTCTCCCATAGTAACCATACTCACAAGATCATTGTACAAACATCCAGTTTTTGTCACCGTATTGACCTTCCCCTTCGGATCAAGTGGGGGGCCCAGAGAGTTGTCTCCCATAGTAACCTTTCCCACAAGATCTTCGGGAAAAAGTCCGACACTGTTTTCAGCCTGAGAGACGGAGTCACTTCTTTTTTGACCGTGTCTCGTATTCCCCAAAGCAAGAACCACACTGGGGTTCCCTTGGCCATTGGGTACCCCAGGCAACCCTAACAA
Source organism: Andricus quercusramuli (assembly GCA_932178445.1). Taxonomy (NCBI): domain Eukaryota; kingdom Metazoa; phylum Arthropoda; class Insecta; order Hymenoptera; family Cynipidae; genus Andricus; species Andricus quercusramuli. The sequence goes on along the minus strand of CAKNXH010058364.1, from coordinate 16,320 downwards.
AGAGGATGAAACACTTTTGTCCCAGTCACAGGGGTTCCTTGAGAGAGCATCGGCATTGGCATTCACCCTTCCTGGCTTGTATATTATCTTATACTCATACTCACTTAATTTGATTTTCCATCTGGCTAATCTTGACACTGGATCTTTAATACTGTGTAACCAAACCAATGGTCGATGGTCAGTTACGAGAAGAAACTCTCTTCCAAACAAATAAGGTCTGAAGTATATTACGCAAAATACTATAGCAAGTAACTCTTTTTCTATAGTGGAATAATTGATCTCTGCTTCATGTAAAGTACGAGAAGCAAAAGAGATTGGCAAATCCTTACCAATTTCACCCTGACTCAAAATTCCCCCAATTGCATAGTGAGAAGCGTCTGTTGTCAATACAAAAGGTCTAGAAAAATCTGGGTATTGTAACAAGGGCTCGGAACAAATCTTATCCCTTAAAATCTCAAATGCTTCCTGCTCAATAGTGCCCCAAATGAACTCTACCTTCTCTTTGATTAAATGTGTTAAAGGCTTAGACAATTTTGCGAAATCAGGTATAAACCTTCGGTAATACCCTACCAGACCTAGGAATTGCTTTATATTCTTTTTTGTTTTTGGAATAGGAAAATCTTTTACTGCCTTGACCTTTTCAGGATCAGGCTTAACTCCTTCACGAGTAATTATGTGACCCAAATACTTGATCTCTTGTCGAAGAAAGTGACATTTTTCAGGTTGAAGGGCCAATCCTGCTTCTTTTAGTCGTGTTAAAAGTTTCATAAGCTTTATTGAATGATTTTTTAAATTGGTGGCATAAACAACTATGTCATCCATGTACACGAACAGCTCTACACCCTGTAGCCCCGTTAAAACCTGGTCCATTACTCTTTGAAATGTTGCAGGTGCATTTTTAAGACCGAATGGCATCCGATTATATTCGAAATGGCCATATGGAGTCGAGAAAGCTGTTTTTGCCTTAGAATCTGGATCCATAGGGATCTGATGATACCCGAGAGCTAAATCCATTACAGAAAAATATTGTGCTCCACCCAGCTGATCAAGAATATCCGCGATATTTGGAAGTGGGTAAGCATCTGAAATTGTCTTTTCATTTAACGCACGATAATCGATCACCATGCGCCATCTCTTATTGCCCTGTGGATCAGGCTTCTTCGGAACTATAAGGGCGGGGAAATTATATGGCGAAGATGAAGTCTGCACAATTCCGGATTCAAGCAATTCACCAACTTGACGGCAAATCTCTTGTTTATGAATGGGTGGGTTTCAATACGGTTTTTTATTTATTGGTAACTCATCTACAGTAATTATTTTATGTTTAATAACATTGGTATTGCCCAATTTATCTCCGGGTAAAAAGAATTGATCGGTAAATTCGGAAAGAATTTCTAAAAGACTGTCTCTTTCCTCCTCATTGAGATGTTCCAAAATAAGGTTCTTTTGAAGTCTATCAAATCTATCTTCCCGTGTTTCAATTGCTTCAGTTTGACCGGAATTCTCATTTGACGAAAAAGTTTCATATTCTTGTAATTCTAACGGGGGTAATGTCAAATCTATATCGCTATCGGATGAATTTATCATAAAAATTGTAACTTCATTATTGTGCTGTTTCACCAAGACTTCACCAGCAAAAATATTAGGACCACAACAAATTCTTTCTATATATCCCTCTCTTAACTTTGTTTGTTTTACAGGGAGAGTCACCAGCTTCTTCGTTCGTGATGGCAACCTGACATTTGTATGAGTAACAAAAGGAAGATCTTCATTGCTTAAGTGCAAGAAATCATCTACAAAATTTAATGTTGCATTGTGTTGCTTCAAAAATGGAATTCCAAGGATACCACCCTGAGGAATTGGAAAATCTTGTGAAACCACTTGAAAAGATGTGGAAATTCCCTTATAAAGTAATTTCACTTCACCCTCTGTTTGAATCATATCCGGTCCAATCCCTACTAAGTTATAGATAATTCCTGAATTTACCCATGCATCAGTTTTTAAATGATTTGATTTGATCAAATTCACACTGGAGCCTGTATCAACTATTGCTTTTATCTTCCCATTTTTTAATAAAGAATTTTCAAACTCTACAATAGGTACTGGTCCTTGATCCAAGAGGCAATTTAGTTTTAATACTATTCTTTGTTGGGGGTTGGTTTCGTCCCTTGCGGAGCAGTTTCCCCCTTCGACTGCTCCATTTTTGAGTTTAAAATATGAAAAGGAGAATTACTTAGTCCCTGACTTGCTCGGTCTATTTCTTCCTCGTGCTTCTTTTTCAATTTGCAAAATTTGACATAATGTCCCGGCCTACCGCAATAATTACATTTATTGTGACTCTCTCCGACCTTTACATTTGCTTCTTTTTTAATTTTAGGACAATCTCGTTTCCGATGCCCTATTTCTTGACAATTATAACACTTGATGGAGATGGAAGAACCATCTTTCTCGTTTGTTTTAGCTTGATTTGATTTTACTTGCGCCACTTGTTTTTTTGGAAATATTTTTTGCTCACCTTTTCTCACAAAATCAGAAGTTGAGGCTCCCGTTCCATCCCCATGTACTAATCCCCAACTAGTATTCTCAATGTCAGCTTCGATAGCCATTTCTATTGCCGAATCTAATGTTAAAGGATTCTTATCCTTCATAAAAGATAATGTATCTCGGCCTAACCCACGAACAAAATTACGAATAGCGTTCTCGCGATACTCTTGACAACGCTCGTCGCCCTTACTCCCCGGATTCTTTTCCAAAACTTTATTTGTTATTTTATTCAGTATGTATCATCGCGTGCCATTTTTATTCCTTCATTCATCCTAGACTTTTTAACTATTGGTGCTGCCACAGTTGGCACAGGGACCGACGGAAGGGCATCGTCCTCCAAATGACGCTTATTTGTGGCCTGCACCTCCCCTCGCCCCCTTACTCTAAGGGAGACAGCTTGTGTCTCATTTTGATCTCCCGGGTTAGGTCCCGCATTCGATGCAGAATTTCTACCAGCAGACTTTGATTTCGCCGAAGCTCGTTTTGGAGCCATTTTACAAAACAAAAGAATTGATAGTTTATATTTAAGAGAAAATTAAGATATAAGACTTACAGTTTAACGCTGGCCAGTTAGACGGAGAGTTAAATTAGTAAAAAGAAGAAAATTACAAAATTCACTTCCACGAAGGTCCTTTGTCCATTAGAGTTGAGATGAATCCTCAAACTTCAAAGGAGAACAATTTTTCCAAGTCCTCTCTAAATCCCTCAGAGCCGCATCATCTCTTGTTCCAGACCAATCCAACGATGTTGACTCCTTCACTGAGTTGTCCAATCCGCTGCGGTTTGTGACGAACAAATTGATTGTTGGGATTTTTCAAAAACCCTTTAAGTCTGTAATTGATAGAGGAAAAGCTCGTGGTCTCTTTCTCAATTACTTACGACTTCGGTGCAATTGACGACACCCTACGCTATCGGGAGTAAAACCACGACAAAACCCTGATAGAAAGTCGCGACTTGTTAAATGCGGGTCCAATGTTCTTTATTGCACTTAATTTCTCACAAATTGTCTATTAAGGCAAAAATAAGTTTATATAGTTCACAGTCAAAGTATTTGAAATTTGAATGTCTTTCCCGCTTCTTCAATTAGCACTAATACCACTATTTCAACACAAAAGTTACTAAATTTTCACAGTACTGCATTGAAATCACAAAGTCACTAGTAGATCAATTAAATTCTCTTGACACAGGAATCCCACGTTTCTGACACCAATGTTATGTCTGGATTTTCTCGGCTGATCCACATCCTCAGGAACCCTTCGTGGATTGGTTGTAAAGTAGGCTGACTGAGTTCTTATTCCTGTCCAGGATTGGTTGAAACCAATATCAAAAGAATTTAGGTAGTTCCGTAAATAAAAACAATGTATTTGTATCAGAAATTGACTTTTAGCAGTTTTATTCTCTAGAAGGTTAATTTGCTCTACAAAAGTTTTATCGTTAAGCTTATAATTCAAATTCAATTTTCAGAGTCAGATTCTGACGCTGTCGGGCCTTACAGTCATATTTATATCATTGAGTTCTGCCCCTCTCTAACGCTATCGACGAACGAGAACGAAGTTACAACAGAAAGTAAGACTTTTCTAACCAATGATTTGTAAGTTCTTGGGGTAAGGATGATTCATCATGAGTCCAAAGTCCGGTACAAAGTCCAGGGTTAAACGGTTCAAAGTCCAAGGTTATGTAAACACCATTTCATAAACACAGGCTCTCGGATTACAAGTTTAGAGTTTTACATCCGGTCTAACTGGCGCCAAAAACCCATTAATGATACTAATATTAGGACTATGATTCATTAATCAAATAAACAATCCATATGTCTAAGACGCAATTTATTATTAAGACGCATTTTATTATGAAGACGCATTTTATTATTAACACGCTATTTATTATTAAGACGCATTTTATTATTAAGACGCTATTTATTATTAAGATACAACTTATTATAAAAAAAGGTCGTCGCAGATCGGAGAGAGAGATTTCATGATTTCCTCTTTGTGAGCCTAAGAATTTTATAAGATTAAATTTGAAATAAGTAATCCAATACTTTCAAAAAAAAACATAGGGGTCTTCCCAAAAGAATAAAACGCAGGGTCCTCCATCTTGATTGAGATGCTTATTATAATTTGAATTTTCGCGGGGAAATACGTAATACCTACATGGCTACCGTCACAAGAGATTTTTCCGTCAGCGGAAAAATCTCCGAATGGCGGTATTTTGAATGCTCGAGTTTTTTTAAATAGAAAATTTAATGTTTTTCAAATTATAGGCAAGTTTATTGAGCTAAAACTAATTATATACGAATGAAGACGATGAACTAAATACATTTTTCAATGTTTTGACGAAAAGAAACGAACAAATGTCAAATCAGCTGATTTCTCTCAAAGATATGTATGCATGAGTTTCGGGTGTTTCCTGTTTTGTCTCGCTTCTCAAACAAACTAATATTCTCGTGCACATAAGGTAACTGTTTTTGACAGTAGTTAACATAATAAATTATCATGAACAAGCATGTCGACTATTATTGTACAGAAGCAACTATAGAGGTTATGTTTGTGGTTATGCCGGGTACGCTTTCGTAAAGACGTGCCGTAAGTCTTATAAAGGCTGTTGTTTGCAACAGCATAATGTTTTTATGTTAACACACACTAACTACACTTACCTTCTGTGCAAAAAAAATATTATTTTGTTGAAAGAGCGATACAAATCAGGGAACATCCAAAACGTATGTACACAGAACTTGGAGAAAAATCATATGATTTGGCATGGGCTTGTGTCTTTTCATCAAAACACTAAAAAATGTATTTAATTCGTCGCCGTTATTCCTCCCCTTAGGGAAAATGAAATTTCGGACAAGTGAATACCTACGGAAGTGTAGTGCGACGTTGCCGATATGTCAAAGTAGTGAATTGGCCAATGAAATGCTGAGTACAGAAGTAAGCGTGAAACATACATCATTTTGCCACGCATTCTAAAGTTCAAGGCATTTAAGCAAGGCTGACATAACGTCGAAACGACGTCGTTTTAAACTACTGTTGAGATAAGTCGTCGAAATATTTGTTGATTTAACGATTTTTTCATAATTATTAAAAATGGAAATTCATGCTAGGAGACAGACCATGGGTTCCGAACAGAAAGAGTTGCTGACTGAATTTGTGAAAAACAACACAAAGCTACAAGCGCCGAAGTTTGATGCAACATTTTCATTTTAGGATTCTCAACGTCTGTGGGAAGAAATTAGCGGAATATTAAATTCAGTGCCGGGAGCCAAAAAAGATTGGAAGCTTTGGAGAAAGGTTATATTCTTTATACATTATTATTTTTATTAGGTCTGTTTGAACTCAACAGCATGAGAGAAAACATTCCTATGCTTATTGAAATAGGTAAAAATAAAATTAATTTTTTCATCCATTGTGCAGATTGTTTAGAGTAGTTCGTTTTAAGGTCTAACCAAAAATATCATTCAAAGTAATACAGTGGAGTCGACAAATAAAAATTGGCGAACCCGATGTTACCTTCAAATTAAAAGAAAATAATATACAGATGTCCTTGTTTTTAAACCTTTTTGTTATCATTCACAAGTTTTTTAAGGGCAAATAAAAAAAAAGTTTCGCTAATGACCTGTGAATGTAAAATTTATATACTTTTGAAGGAAGATATAAACACAATGAAGAGGTCTTTTGTTCGTAGTTTTCCCAAATACATTATTTCGTGCACTCAATTGATACAGTTTATTCGTATGAGTTTAAAATAATGTAGTGTGAAGAAATATTGTATTTGTATTTGTATTTATTCAAGAAAAGTCCCTAGGACTAAATAGCCCTCTAAGGAACAAGATAATACAGGGTCATTACAAATTTGTGCAAGCACTGATCGGCAGAATATTTGATTAATCTTATAATCTAATCTATAAACTAAATTAAATAAATGAATAGAGTCGACTTGTAAATACGTATTAAATTATGTATGAGATTAATGCGTAGTGACTAACATTAGGTGGTTAAATGGTAGATCTTGTGCATGCTAAGGTAGAAATAAAAAATAAAAAACTGTGTATAAAAGAAATATTTTGCAAAAGTTAATGAAAACAAAAGAAAATTCGATGATGAAATGTTCAAAAACTAAATATGAGAGTTTACCAGTGAGTAATTTCGAAAGTTGGGTGAGGAGTTTCGTACAAATATTTGAAAAAGAGATTCTTGAAGTGATACAGGGAAGGTGCATTTCTAATATCGTATGGTATTTTATTCCATAGTCGAGCACCCCTTACTATAAATGATCTTTGAAGCTGACACGTTCTATGAAGAGGAATCTTAAGGATTTTATGTCTTTTAGGAAGCTTAGACTCTGCTGGAAGGTCTCTGTCTACAAATTGGAATAGGTTGAATAGATAGATACTCGGGAGCTTTGTTCTGAAATAGAGGGTAGAGCAAATTACCCATAAAGAATTGTCTTCTCTTGGCAACATTAAGCAGACTTATTGTGAAGTTGTATTTGGAATAAACTTTTTTTCTTAGTTAAACGTTAATAATCTTGATTTCGTTTCGATCAATTTTTTGGGAGTCCAATTCATAAACAACCTGTAGATAAAATTAATTCATGAACATAGATAAATGAAAGTAACTTTTCCTTTTGTATAAATTCGCAGCTTTTAATTAACTTTTGTTGTTATAATATAGACATGGCACGATCTACGGTCGAAAACAAAAAAATAAAAGCTCAAATCAACAGAGAACGAAATATAGTACAATGGGTGGTGGTTAACAGACATCTCTAAGTTTGAAGTCTGCGGAAGAACAGATTAATAGCTTGATCTCAGAAACAGAAGCGTGTGGTGACATGCATATTAAGGAATCATTAGTATATTTTGTAAGAACAGAACTTTTCTTAAACAATTATTGAAACCCATTAAGACTAGCCTATTCTAAAATGGGTCTTAAGGCTATGTGACACTTTCCGATCCCTACTTTACCGGCATTTTTCTCCTGCTCGCTACATCTACACAAAATGAGTTATCGAGTAGAAAATTTGGGAAGTTAAATAAAAGACACTAAAGATTGTTCGTCAGCCCCTAAATATTTAAAATTATCGAAAACATTTCCAGAAATAAGTTTCTTGTTTAATTTTAAATATTTAGGATGGAGCAAACTTCCTTAGTGTCTTTTATTCAATTTTCCACATTTTGAACTCGATAACTCTTTTTATGAAGCAAAATACGGACGAATATTTGTTCAATAAAAGATGCCTCCGATTCCATTATGAGTAGTTAAATGGAACAAAAAAGTTTCAACAGACCTTCCCAAGTAGTATTACAGGAATTTAAACAGGAGACAGGAAATCCGAAAAATATTTCAGATTACTTATTAGAAAAAGAAAATTCTGTCCATTGTTCTACTGATGTACCTGATGGAGATGAGAATGATAGAATAAATGCTATTCAGTCGGAAAAACGAAACACGAAAGAAGAGACTATGTTAACTGGGAATAAAAATAATAACACATCGAAACAGAAGACACCTAGTACGTAATTTTTTTTCGCTCCGAAAATGTTATGTTTACAGCACAGGTATTACCGCCATGACTCCATGCATGAATATTTTACATACGTAAAATTCGGGAATTCAAATTATCACGTTTAATTGCTTAAAATTCGCGTAAATACAATTTTAATTTTCAGAAAAGAAATTCAGCGTTCTCGCCCGTCCGCTGAAAAAAATTTATTACAGAAGCAAAAAGTTTGGTAAACGTGTCTGAAAGAACATTTACCTTACAAAAATGGTACCATCACAAAAAAATCGAGATATAGCAACAATTAAGTAACACAGTGGTTCGCATCACTACTGCTCTAGAAAACAAACTTGGAGTATCTCTGCAGCATAAAGGATGCATGGAAACTTTACCGGATGAAGCAAACGAAAAAAGACTATAATATATTTTTTAAAGAAAATTGTATTATGAAAAATACATATATCATAAAGTATAATATTATATACAAGCGACAAGTACAAAAAGTGTATTGCTGGACTTTTTGTGTGTATAAAACATTGTAAACATTTCATATAATGTTGTGTGAAAATAAACTGGACATTTTTATAATTACACCAGTTGTAGCATTTTAGTAAAATTTGACAAAAAATATAGATCAAGTTATGTGAGAAGCAATTGCAAACTTTTTGTAAGTATAGTGTTCATAGTATTAGATTAATGTAATGTAAAAATTATATAAAAAGAAGAAAATAACTGACGATCTAGCAATAATGACAAGGATAATAATTATTCCAACGTCAGTGATTCTTCCAAGAATCGAGACAATATGTGACGTGCACCGAAGAAAGGGGGCTTACTCTGGAAAGCGAGATTTTTCAGGACGAGCGGTTGAAGTCGACGCGATAGAGGCGACTTTTAGGAGAGAGGGAAGACCACGAGATCTTCCCTCTCCGCTTGCCACTACTTTCTCACGCATATAGCGGCGCTGCTCACGGACGGGGTATAGATGAGACGCGGAGATGTAGTGGTGAGTGGTGGGAGGGGTTTCACGGGATCTCGAGCGGAAGCACGATTTCTCGGGTACCTAGCAACTCAATTATTAGAAATAATAACGCTCGGAAGTTTTTTTTGATGTTTTCATTGAAAAGAGCAACTCAAAAACTATCGAAAGGTGTAAAAACTTCGATTTCGATTTTTTCAGAGTAAGCCCCCTTTCTTCGGCGCACGTCACATATGATGGATGATTACTATTGATTTTCCGAGTAATTAATATACATTGTACGAAGTCGTCGGGCTTCTGGAAGAAATTTCTGATAATTCGTTGACGAAGACGACGTCCTTGTGCTAGTTAATTATTAACTCATCGTTTGGATCTACCTCAGGAAGCGGTACTTGATTTTCGATGCACATATTGTGTAGAATGACGCATGTATTTATAATATTTGATGATTTGGTTAGAGAATAATGTAATACTCGATTTTTTAAAAGACATCGGAATCGAGTTTTTAACACTCCATTACATCTTTCTATTGCAGAACGGGTGGTTTTTTGACAAGCGTTCAACGCATCTTCTTGCGTCCCTGGGTCTGCATCTTCTACTGGTGTGAGCAGCCATGGTCTTAATGGATAACCCGAATCGCCTAAAAATGAGCTTTTTGTTTCTATAAACGTTTAAGTCTTGCGACATAAATATGAAAATAAATATTACCCAACAAAAAAAAAATTTTGTATTCACGATTGTGTACATTTCTTAATACTGGAAGGACATTGCTGTTTTCCCAAATAAAACTGTCGTGTGAATTTCCCGGGTATCTTGCATTAACATGAATGATCTTCATGTCCGAATCGCAGATCTGCAAAGTAAATTTACGAATTAGTTATAGATTAATACAACATGAACTTATCATTAAATTGAGGTCAATATGAACTAAATGTAAGTTACATTGAAAAGATTTAAGAAATTTCAAGTAATTGCAAAAGAAAACTATTAGGGCGTTAAGAGTATTGCACGAGAATGTAGAAGTTTCAAAGACAGTACAACCCTAGTAGCAAGATAACTGCAGACTGGCGCAAGTTGGGCGCCAGAAAAAGAAGAATCTGTTTGCAGCCTGGCGCCTGGCTGGTTCCGCTTTGGCGTGCTGTTCTGGCACCAGAGTCTGGTGTAGCAGATCCTGGGCCAGATTGGTCATGATATACTCCAGACAAAATTGAAATAACGTAAAATGGTACTAAATATGTTTCTGTAATAGTTTTATACTATATTTAAGCCTTTTCTGGGAGAATATACTGCGGAATTCCAGGAGACTCACTGAAATATTAAAAACATAACCTGTTGTCGTATAAGCTTGCATGCTTGCATGTTTGTTCATATTTGTGAATCATTCAAATTTCCGATTGCTAGATTTTCAATTTCATATTTATATCCTACATTAATTATTAGTGTTTAAACTAAATACCAGATTCTGGTTTCTTTATTCACCAGATTCTGTTTTTCGTCTGGTCTGATCATTTCTCCCGCTAGTCTGGTCGACAAGAGGGAGCAGATGCTGAGCCAGAGTCTGGCCTCTGTCATACAAAGCAGATGTTGCTACTAGGGAAAGGTTATTAAAGATTTCATTCCGGATCTTAATAAATATTAATAGATTGCGAAGAAATGCTAGGATTCCCGAATATTTGGTTCGAAATTCCAACAACTTTTAACGGATTTCAAAAATTTAGAAGAATTTTGTATTAATTTTTATCACTTATTATATTATCCGGACCCGCCATTTTGAATTTAAAAATCTCGAAGAAGTAAGCACATTTTTAGGGATTTTAAGGAATTTCGGGAGAGATATACGTCACATTTTAAGAATGGTCCCAACTCGCTTTTAATTAGATTGTTAATAATGTACAATTATAAATTTAACTCAATGATGCTCGACTGTTATGATGTATTAATATAATTGAATTTAGCAAACTTCAATTTATCAGTACCTATTGAAAATGCCATTTTCGCATAAGATACTAGTCACTTCCTCAATGCACTGGCTTACAGATGGTTGACTTACTGCCAAATTAATGTTCCTTCTAATATCCATTTGATAACTTCCTCTGGCTAAAAATTTTCAAGTCGCAAATACCTGTTGAAAGTATTTATCAGATTGGCCATCACATTAAATTAGGGGCCGTTCAAAAAATACAAACTCTTTTTCCGAAAATGTTGACCCCCCCCCCCCCCCGTGACGCTTTTTCTATAGTAAGTGTATGTAACTTTAACATTAGCGTAACGCTCGAGGTTACCCCCCCCCCCCCCCTAAAGGCGTTACGTATTTTTTGAACGGCCCCTTAGAGGTATAGAGTTTTTTAATGTCCTTACATTTAATGTTACTTAAGAATGTTCAAACGAAAGACATAATCTCGAACTAAAGAGCCGTTTATATAAGGAGGGAAAAGAAAAATCCAATCTGGAAAACGCAACAATATACTTCGTACGAAAAATTAGTTCTGGTCAAAACTATTTACATCTATGTATTGATGCTTCTTTACAACTGTTAAACATAGGCAGGTCTGAATTCAAGTATACTTCGCGTGTACTTTTACTATACCTAATTTCTAACGACATTGAAGTTTATCACAGACATGGATTGAAAAATTTTGTCATTAATTATAAAAAAACTTAGTTATATCGATAAAACTAAAAACACTTCTAAATTCGTCTCCGAAATATCTATCTGCGCATTTTTTTTAAAGAATTCAATGTACAATTACACTATTTTTTATGTTTGTGCAATTATTGTAAACAAACTAAGCGTCGGATCAAAAAACCAACGACATTATTGCATTCGCTTTGAAAATATGTAGGTGCGGTTTTTTTTCTAAAACCATTTTTTAAACAATTAGCGCATATTATTATAAATAAAAACTTACTAACGAGGCTGCCTTTGGCTTAGTGAAATTCGAGTTATTTAACTTTTACAAAGTTTTTATATACGTAGGTCAAATAAATTTTCTCAGAAAAAGCAAACCGGGAGAGTTTCATTTACTATAAATTGATCTATTTATTTTTTACACATAACTCCATACAGTTTGAAATTTTGGTAAATAAAAACACAGCTGAAGGTAATTCTTTGGCAACCTAAAAACACCTCAAAACCTCACAGAATTGTACTTCAAATGCTTTTCAATTCTAATGACATTAAAATATTTGTTAACTTTCATTCATTATTTTCATGCTCACCTTAACATGTGCATTCAGTGCAGATTTTCTTGACGGTTCTGGAGTACGTTCTTCTACAACATTAATAATGTCTTGGGCCACTTCCTTATTCAATCGAAACATAAGTATAAAGTGTTTGATAGGTAACTCAAAAGGATCATCTCGTTTATAAATTCTCATTCTGTTATTTGCATGTCTTGCTGCATCATCTAATACCTCAATAACATGCATGTTGATTATGTCTATTAACGCCATGATTACATGACAGCAGAATTCCATAAGTTTTATTAGGTTATGTTATTCCTTATATCTTTCTCAGCCCCCTGGAACTCTGAGTTGAAAATGTACTATGTGTTGATGGTGGCCGTGTGGTGGCGCCAGCTATGCAGTTGGCGTATGATCGTTGGAAATGCATGGCAAAATGATAATATTGAATTTAATAACATATTTCAAGTAATATAATGACAGTGTCAAATAATGTTAAAGTGTTTTAAGTGATCTTTGCGACATTTTCCATCTCCTAAGCGAAAGAAAACTGAGAAAAACTGATTTTATATGTTAAAATCCGCATCTATTTACCGATGCTCCAGAATATCCGCGGTGTTAAAATTTTGATTAAAAAATGGTGAAGTGCGTTTGTTTTGACTGTAAATCGGGATATAAAAGTAATCGGGAGCAGGACAAATATAACAAGATTCAATTCTTCAAAGTGCCAAATAATCCGAATATTATTAAACAATGGCAAATAGCTATTTTAAGGGATGATGTCACCATGCATTTTATGAGACCGGGGAAAACCGGCAAATGACATTGAATTTATTTTTGACAGTGAATTTTATTAATTATTTAGAAAAAAATCGGTCCAAGTTTGATTTCAACAGTTTTTTAAAAAATTAATTGAATTGTTAACTGATTTAATTATGATATCATTGAGTTTACAATGCGTAATTCAAAAATCTGTCACTCAAATATTTTCTATTTCAGATTTAAATTTTTGAGCGTACATTTTTCATTAAAAGAATTTAAAAATGCAGTCTTAAAGACTAGACAATTTTTAAATAAGCATTTGGAATCGAAAATTTTTGACAAAAAATCTTTTTAGTTGATCAACTGTGAATATAAATTAAGATGATTTTTAAAATTGAACTATGCATTAAGGATTAACAAGTGAATAATAGTTAATTTTACAACATGATTGAAAAACAGTTAAAAATTTCCAGATTTTAACGTTGAAGATTAAACTGTTCAAATTGGAAAGTCTTAGTAGTTAAATAAATTTAAACGCATGATTTAAACATGATATATGATTTAATATTGTGAAATAACGTCAAAACAGTTCATTCATACTTGATGACTTTCATTAAATTAGAAAATATTGTTTTATTTTAGAATTTGAAACTTTAAAATTTGAAATATTTTAATTAGGAAAAATAACATTTGCTTAATATTTAGAAAATGTTGACTGTTCATCTGCAATCAGTAATTATAAATCAAATATTGAAAATTAAACAAAAAAGGTCAACTTTGAGCGTTATAATTTTGATTCTTCTATTTCAAAAAATGCAATTTGCAAGTAAAATTGTTGAATTTTGATGTATAATAAATATTGAACACCTATTATTATTCCTAGAAAATTTAAAGCAAGTTGAATTGAGTCTCAATCACAAATTTGAAATGATTTAAAATAATTTCAACAAAGTGTCTACTTACACCGACAAAATTTGGCTATTCGTACCGAAATTTCGGTGTGAATAGCCCACGGCCTAATTGAAAACAAAATATAGATTTGTGCAGGTTTCGAACAAAAAATCAAGAAGATTTTTAGGAATTGTGAAAGGCTTCAAAAGAATAAAAAACATTTTCTTAAGATTCTTAGAGAAATTGGGAATGACTTTTTATTTTGAAAAATTAATTTAAAAAGAATATTCAAAAAGATTTTAAAAGATTTCTCAAATTGTCAAAAATGAATGTGGAAGATTTTAAGTGAATATTTTTTATTTTGCAGGATTTAAACGAAATTTTAGGAATAATTCGAATCATTTTGAAAGAAGTATAAGAGGTCTGAAAAAATTAAAAAATTAATTCATTATTTGAAAAAAATGTAAGACAACGTGTAGATGTTTCAAGATTTTGAAATAAAAATTTGAAGCTTTTCAAGGATTTTAAAACTACTTCAAATAAAAATATTTTAACTTCTGATTTAAGAAGTGTTCAGTTTATAAAAAAAGTTTAATCGTTCAATTTTCAATATTTATAGCTTAAAACTGCTTCAAATGACCCTGATTTTAAACTTTTCAAGTTTAAAAAAGTGAACCAAAAATATACATTGTAAACAAATTTAATTAATTTTAATAAATTCATCTAAAAATCTGGTTTTCGGCATAAATATTTTATTGAAATTTAGCTAAAGATTTAAGACGAAAAGGGAATCTTCATTATACTTGTTCTTAAACTGAACATGAACTAAAGTTATTTCAAGCTAAAAAATAAACGTTGTTAAAAATGATTCATAATAATATATATATATATATATATATATATATATTATAACGCCAGTCTCAGCTTCGAGGGATACAAATGAGGAATGACGTCATAAAATCCTGGACTTACCCTTTCGTGTGTTGAGCGCCAGACACCCCTTCCGGGTGTCGTCCGACGGGAACAAAATCAAGTTTTTAAGAATGTTTAATTAGCCTAGAATTACTCGAAAAAGGAAAAGAAGAAAATAATTGCCCTGACTCAGGGTAGAGGGATTTCGTGAGGGGCAGAAACGCTTAAACCATCTTTTAAGTTTAAAGAAATATATAAGTGGCTTTATTGACAGTGAAACAAATTGAAATTAATAGTGAGTATGACAGTTGTTTGCCTGAAGGGCGGAGATTTATGATATTGTTACGTATTCCTCGAACAAGTTATACAACCCGCCATTTTATCGTCAACAGACGCTAACCTTGAGAAAAGAGACAACACGGAAAAAGCTTAACTTAAATGAAACTAAACGGAATCGAAATTACGCGAAAATTATATTTACAACTAAGAAAATAAAGAGAAAAAAACACCGTACAATGTATACCGACTCACTCAAAATTCGTACATCGTGAATTACGACACTTTATCCCGAAAACTAAATGAACCGAAACATCTCAAAACTAAAACAAAATTCAAATCAGACTCAGAACAACAAGAAAAAACTAGAGGGACAGTCTGACGCCTACCTTGCTCCCTTTTTCGAGAAAACTGAGGTCCTTTATCCAGAAAAGTGAGGTACTTTGGTAGAATTTGATAGCTTCCTTTCCAAAAAAAAAGACGTAGTCGGCAAGGCAACAGCTGTGTTCTCCAGGAACGACCAACACGAACTGATTTCTTGGCGTCCTTTCGCCGGCTTCCCGCTCGTCTACCTCGTTCCCCGACCAGGTCCAGTAGGTGCTGCCCCCTCGTCGATCCATGCCCAGCTCTCATCGGTAGAATAGATTTCTTCCTAAGCACCTTTGGAGATCGTGCGTGAATCATTACCTCGTGTCCGGTGTGCCGGTAGTACCAAAGATGACCGCCCGTGTGTAATGACAGGTGCCGAGCCGGTTGTGATTTCGACACTTTGCAGTTGTAGTAAATAGTGATTCAATCCCGGGTAACATGGATTGAATCTCGGGTTGACGTGCGTGGTGAAGTGAACCATGTGTATGGAGTGGTGGCAGTGCCCCGTTATTAAATCAACCTGTGGGTGACGATTGTGAAAGGCCTCCTTCCTTCCCTTGTTGGTATTTTTGGTGACGAGAGGGAAACACCAAAGTTTTTCTTCTATTTGAGAGAGAGAATCTCCAGTCTCTCAAGGAAACAAAGGTAGGACGTCAAGTGCCCTAATACATAAGTGACCTAGCCCTAACCTAAATTAAAGTGTACATTGTACCTACGGGTAACGTCCCTTTTATACAATAGAAAATGATTCATAGAAATTCTTTTACTTCACACTCATACACATACTACGCTCCCAGACTCATTCCTTAAATAGTAGAATTTAAGTTCGTGCTGGCCTTGGAAAGTATCGCGATTATTTTTAAATAATTTATGTATAAAGTCAGGGGAGGATCCTCAACAGG
>CAKNXH010058362.1:0-18322 GCA_932178445.1 Andricus quercusramuli | reverse complement strand
GACGATGATTATCTTAAGAAGGGAGGACTGTTACATCCCGAATTTTTTATGAATTCAATGTAACGCCTAGCTAGGCGCAACCCACCTTACGCTACGTCGGTCAGGCTGATTCCGTCAACTACAAGCCATAGCGTCACCGATCTTCTTTGAGTTTGAACCTGGATATGGTAACTGTACTACAGTCGGTAAGAAAGACACCACAAGAATAATTGAAGTATTACCATGAAAGGATAAGAACTCAGATAATACCGATAACTTAACCATGCTCGATTACTGAAATTGTAATTGCAGACTTGACCGCTATAAGATAATTATAATTTAATTCTGTTACCATACGAATTTATTTATACTCCCAATAGTTAAATCAACAATAATAACAAAGTTAAATCCAAAACATGGAGTATGAATAAACTCGTGTGTGTGTAAGTTAAACATTAGTAATACAAATATATGTATCGTAATTTCATAAGAGTATAGCCCACTCAGTGGAAGAACCTGTATATAGTTAGACAATTCCGTACCTAAAAGTGTCTGACTAAATACATATAAATAAGGATAAGTAACATACAGAATAACTGTTCACGAGAAGGCAAGAGTAGAAACGAGCGAATCAATGCGAACACCGCAACTCTCAGCAATGCGGAAGCATTAGTCATTTCAGTCACTCACCGCGAGTCATCGATGTCATTGTTTACCCGATTCCAGTAAACGTACGTGCCATGTCAGAAATTGAAAGAACGTGACATGTCAGAAATTGTGAATACGTGCCATGTCAGAAATTGTGAATCCTATCTTTAACATAGGGACGCGGAACTATATAAACCGCAGAGCCACCCCTGTAAATCGTCTTACGTTCTCGGCAGTCATACTGTTCACTTCGATCTACGATTAACGAATCGCTTTGATAAAGTCGCGGCTTCTAACTCACTGTGACTGAAGAAACACTTTGAATAAGTCAAGTCCTTTCAAGTTCAACTCAAAATAGTTAACGTGTTCGAGTCCCGAACTAAGTCCCCTCGGCTGAGACTTTCGGTCGTTGTAGAGAAACTTTCCGAATAAAGTCCGCGGTGTTAACGTTCGTGAAAGGACTCAATAGTGAATTACTTTTAAGTACATTCAAGGTCTCATCCGGTAAAACTCCGTCGGTGTTTTACAAACAATAAGGAGATACAACCGACAAAGCAACTCACTCTCTTGCCCTTTCAAGCATCGAAAGGTAAGTCTAATCCATGTAACTTTTAACTTTATTCTTATACTTTACAATAAAACAATTATTGAAGCAACCATCTCTTACTCATTTTAAACACTGTACTCTGACACAGTCCGCGTAGGGCTGATAAGTGACACACAAACCCACAATCAAATAATTGGTCATGTCTTACCAGCCTGACATAATCAGCACACTGGTCTCTCTCTTTTCCTATTTTCCATACTACCCTCGCCTATTGCTCGGGACGTGACAACAGTGCACTCAAAGAATCGGTGAAAATTATTGCATTTTGGTTAGGGTAATTGATACCTAGCTTGACTGCTTCGTTGATAGCAACGCATTCAGCAGTAAAGATAGATGCAGAACTGTGAAGACTAACCTTCTAGAAATAATCGATTAGACACGATTCATAACAATTAAGTGTGATCAAATGTTGAATCTGTTTAAATTGTTGCTAATTGTGTCAATTGTTCCCAATCGGGTTGAATTGAGTGAATGCACTTGCCTGCAGTGCGCCCTCTGCAGTTTTTGTTTGTAACACACACGACTCGCACGTGTTTATAGGCTGGAAATTAAAATTTTAATAATTCAACAAAAATTTCAAGTACAAAAAACTGAATATTTGTTCAGGCGGTATACCGAATGAAGACTCCAAAGTATGAGGGTGAAGAGTACGTAAAAATCATGCCACCTAACGATGTGACAGTGATAAGTGTCATTATCAAGCAGGCAGTAGTAATTTGATTTAGCGGGTATATTATTGTAAAACGTTTATTTACTTCTTTTTAAATTCATATTGTTGACATTTTTGGTTTGAAAGCGTAAAAGCCGCTTGTAAATAATTATCACAATATTAAAATGCAGTAGTGACAATTTAACCTCTAATTCAGAATAATGGATAACCAATTGAAAACGATTAAAATCATTAGAACGTAGGATGACGCCAATATTTTGAAACTCAGACTAAATAAATTGTAGGTAACTCATTAAATTCTTTTAATTTTTAGTAGAAAAACTTATCCAAGCTTTTCAAATGTCTTCCAGTATAACTATTTTAAATCTATAAATAAGTTTGATTTGATATTCTCGAAAATTTCTAGTTTTGAATATATAAAATACTTAATTTTGAATATTTCAAATAATTTGGTTTGCAATGCCTAATCTTAAAATATTTGAATTTTAAAGGTTTCAAATTTTTAATTGTGCAACTGGTTTTCCTTCCTCAAGCACAGACATTTTCAGGGTGGCGACTCGGCGGACGATTTCAAATTCCTGGTTTTCCCCGGTCAAGTTTTTCAATTTTCCCGGCCAAAGAAAAGTAACAAATTCGTATTTGACGGAAAACGCAAACTTTTATTTTAATTCATGACGTTTATTCTAAACATCCTTCAACACAACAGAGCAAAACATTGCAAAAGAAATCAATTTTCAAAAAATACTTAAAGTTTCCAGTAAAGATATCAATTTTCCATGAAAAAAATTGAAAACTTAACTTTTAAATTAAAAAATTTATTTTCAACGAAAAAAAAAACGGATTTTCAACAAAAAACTTGAATTTTCAACCAAAGTGGTGAATTTTCATATAAAATTGTGAATCTTCAACTGAATAGTTAAATTTAAAAAATAAATAAATAAATGTTCACCTAAAATTATGAACATTCAACTGGAACACTTGAATTTTCAACCAAAAAGATGAATTTTTGAACCAGAATATTAATTTTCAAATAAAAATAATTATTCTGTACAAAAAAAAAATATAATTTTTCAACAAAATACATGAATTTTTAACAAAATAGTTGAATTTTTGATTCAAGAAGACAAATTTTAAACCAGATAGTTGAATTTTAAACTAAAAAAAAAAAAAATAATAATTTTCAACCGAAAACGGAATAGTAACATTTTTAGTAGAAAAAATTAATTTTAAGCCAAACATAAGAGTTTTCAACTAAAACAATGAATATTCAACTGAAATAGTTGTATTTTCGAGCAAAAAAATTAATTTTCACTAAAAAATATAAATTGTCGACCAAAACTTAAATAATTAAATTTCAAGTTAATAAATTAATGTTTAATCAAACAAGAGAAGATATGAATTTTCAAATGAAATTGATAATATTTAACTGAAATAGTTGAATTTTAAGCCAGACAGATGAATTTTTTACTGAAATGATGAATCTTTAACTAGAATAATTGAATTTTGGACCAAGAAGATGAATTTCTACCAAAAGACGAATTTAAACTAAAAAAGATCATTTTCCTACCAAAAATCAAATAAATAAATTTTTAGCAAAAAAAAAGAATTGAAAAAAATGAATTTTCAACTGGAATTATTGAACATTCAACTGGAATAATAGTTACATTTTCATTTGAAAAAAAATAATTTCCAACCAAGAAATATTCAAAGAAGAAGAATACACCAGAGCTTCGTTATATGCTCGCGCGACTGCAGGCGATATTAGCAATTCCTAGAATTGCTCGTCCCACAGTTTCTCAGAGGGAAGGGTGAGAGACGGTTGCGACTCCGCCTATGAAGGGACGCACTGCATTACTCTGCAGTCAAGTAGATTGCGCAATATCATGGAAACGGTTCAGGCGGCCCTAACTGTTTACGTTCCGCTGCTGGCGATATATGCGCAAGGTTATTTTCAGGCAACCCCCGAGATTGAGCATATGACGAAGCTCTGGTGTAGTTGAATCTCATGCCAAAAAGATGAATTTTCAACTATAAAGATTATTTTTTACGAAAAAGTCCAATTTTCCACAAAGTACATAAACTTCAAACAGATAGTTAAATTTTCAAATGCAAAATATCGATTTTCAATGAAATAGTTGAACTTTCACCAAAAAAATAACGAGGGTGCAATATGTCACGTAGGAAAAGTTCAAAGTTCAATTTATTTTTTCTAGCCATTTAAAACTTTGATTAATTACGTTTCTCGCCTCGAAATTTTGTTATTGCCCAAGTTAATTTTAAGCTGAAAAATCGAGAAAAAAATTATTTAATTTTTGGACAAAAATAATTATTAACTTTTTTCTTCGGCATTTTTTGTGGTAAAATATGTTGATATGGCAACACACTTAGCTCGCGGAAATTATTACAACAGTTTATTTAATTGCTTTTAATAATACATAATGTTAAAAATGTATTATTAAAAAAAAGTAAATAAACATTTTCAAATAATTCCCACGGAATGAAAGTGCTGCCATCAAACGGCCGCTTTTTTAACCCCGATCGGGAACGATTGGGAACGATTGAAACATTCAATCGTTGTTAATCGTTCAGACACGATTAAGAAATACGATTGGGAACAATTGAAATTTTTGGTCTATCGTTCTAAATTAATTCCAATTGATTATTCCTAGAAGGGTATTGATAACTGTAGTTGAAAGGTAATCGCAAACAGTCGCGGCGCCCACCGAAATTCCATCGGAAATTTTACTGCCGTCCGTAAAAATCGCATAAGCATTATTTGCGATGAGACGGTTGTAAATAAGAGTGTTGGGATTATCTGATTTATTGAACATACGACCGAGATCAGTATCAATATCGATAGTATTAAAAATAGTCTCAAGACTATACTGGTTAATGCCATATCTGCTGCTAGTTTGCACTACTTATTAAAATTGGAGTTTTTAATGCATCTGATAAGTAGACGTTTGCTATTCTTAAGCTTATTAAGACTCTTATGAGTTTTGTTGAAAATCTTTAAGATATTTTTATGTGCAATGAGGCCAGAATTAGACATTACTTTGTTGATATAGTTTTTATACAAGAAAATGACACGTTCTTCAATGGAAGGAAGCTTGGATTCTGACAATAGAATATTGGTGGGCGTACTGTTTCGATAACCGAACGCTAGTCTAATAGACGCATATTGAACTTTTTCAAGAGCCCTAGATTGTTCGAGTGTGTTCGGATAGTAAACAAAGCAACCATATTCTAGGATCGAGCGAACATAGCTTTTGTAAAGTATGAGTAACGTGTCCGGGCTTGAGCCCCACTTAACACCACGCAAGTATTTCAAAATATTGTTCGCCCTCTGAGTCTTTTTAATAATAGCACTAGTATTTTGTTTGAAGGTGAGCTGATAATCAAAAAGAATGCCGAGAAAACGTGCAGTTTCGCTGGAGTGAATAACACAGTTATTGACTTGGATGGACAACTCACCCGGTTTGGTACCAGTTTTATTAAAGTGCATGAAAACGGTTTTTGAAGGAGCTATATCTAAACCAAGCTTCTGAAGGTTAGCAGAAATAATATTAATTGATTTTTCGAGAAGATTTTTACAAGAGGAAAGTGGACGACGCTTGCAGTAAAGCGCAATGTCGTCCGCGAATTCAGCTATTTTGACAGTTTTAGGGAGCTGATTACAAATGAAGGCTATGTATATACAGAACAATAACGGGCTCAAAATCCCTCCTTAAGGAACACCCCTGCTGACAGTTCTGGTTTTATCTCCGAGCACTTGTGAGTGAATCACTCTTTCCCATGTAAGGTGTTGAATGAATTTAATGAAAATGAGAGGGAAGCCAATTTCGGCTAGCTTTACAAGGAGTAATTCTACGTTAACGTTATCAAAGGCGGCCGCGATATCCAGAAAGGCAGCAAGAACATCCCTTTTATCGGAGAAAGCCTCTTCTTTGTCTAGAGTTAAGCCAATTAGATTGTCAATGGTGGATTGATCTTTCCTAAATCCGGTTTGAAAATCAGGGAGAATATTATTAGTTCCGACCCACCATTGCAATTTATTTTTCAACATAGTTTCGAAGATCTTGCAAAGACACGAAGTAAGAGCAATTGGTCTGACACCTTTACCGTTAGGTTTATTAATAAAATGGATATAAGATTGTTTCCCCTCAGCAGTAAAAGCTCCAGGTCCTCTTGCGGTGTCGACGGGCTTGACTATGAAGCTATCCAACGACTACTACTTAAGTACAAACTCATCTTAGTCGACATATTTAACGCCTTATATCAGTCTGGCTCTTTTCCTGCTGAGGGCAACATTAAATTCCGCAAAATTAAACAAAGATTCGAGAAGTGGGTTAGGTTGACAATTGTGTAAAATCGATGGATTGTTTTGACACCAGTGCGGGCTGATACGATCTAGAGTGTCATTAATAGAACCAGAGTTCTGATGGTTCTCGGAAATACTAGTAGGTAAGATTTTATTCCATTTATTTTTAAGTAATTTACTTTTGTCCCATACGTATTTTTGATTAATGTTAAAGTTCAGTGATTCAGCAAAGGTGCGAAAATTGACTCTGTTTTTAAGTTTTAAAGTTTTGCGAGCTACTACAGCTGCTTTTTCATATTGTATAAAATCGGATTGATTATTAGAGAGTCGCCATTTTTTAAAAGCTGCCCTTCTGAGTCTTTTAACCTTATCGTATTCCGGATCCCACCAGGGAACTGGATTTCTGTGGACGTTCTTGTTTACAATTTTTTTAACTGGAATATTGGACCGAATGACATTTTTAATAATATCAGTGAAGATAGCATATTTTTCGCAAGGACTGGAAGATTCATAGTCAGCAGTTAATAACTTGTCATAATTTTCATCTAGATTTAAAGCTACTTTTTGCCAGTCGGTGCGAGTGGATTTAATATTAAAAGATTTTTTACGATAGATGCTTTTGTTGACATTAATGTCAATGAAAATGGGGAAGTGATCAGAGCCCCAAGTTTCATCATTAACAAGAACGTTAATTTCATCAGAAATGTTATTAGAGGAAAAAACGAGGTCGAGGTTAGAAAAATAATTGGAGTTATTACGAAAGTACGTGAACGAATCATAATTATGTAAAAAGGTATCAGAAGCAGAATGAGCTGAGCGAAGTTTTTCGCGGTTCCGATCAGAGGCTTTACAGTTCCACGCAACATGGTGAGCATTGAAATCGCCCATAATAATGGTGTTACTATTATTAGCCATGTTATCAAAGACTGAGTTCCAATCTAATTGAGAATGTTCTAAACCTGGGGCTCTGTAGTAAGTATAAAAAACAATATTGGGAGTGACATTGGTAAGCTTGAAACCTAGAACTTCAAACGCAGGATCAGGAGAGCATAAATTATTTATCTGTGAATACGCAAGATTGTTTTTAATGAAAGCCATGATGCCCCCACCTTTTTTATGCAGACGGTCTTTTCGAAGAGTTTTGAATCCAGGGAAGTGTAAGCTACGATTTTGATCTTCATCGGAGCTCAGCCACGATTCAACACACACCAAAATGTCGATTTTCTGGAGTATTTTGGGGATTTCCTCGCGTCTTGAATTGATACTCCTGCAGTCCCAGAATATAACTTTGATATCGGTGGGGAAATGGTCATCCTTATTCGTAAGAGGCACGTTCATGAAAGATTATCCGAATCGCCGCCAGAATCCGAATCGCTAGAGTTGAAAAGCCTCAGCTTTTTGGCTAATTTAGAGCATCTGTTTCTGAGATTTGAGTCAGGTATGAGAGATTTCAGATCGCGGCACAAAGTTGCCAAAAGCGAGAGATGTGACGTGTATTGAAGCGCTATGTCAGAGATGTGCCTTTTGCCGTATGTTTCTGACAAGAAGTTTTTTAATTCGGCGTAGCTGTGAGGGTGCTCTTGAGGATTGGCAGTTAATTCATTTTTTACCGCGAGTAGAGCCTCGTCTAAAACATCCAAGTTTAATGGCGGAAAGTCCTCAAAGGAGTAGCTGCTTTCTTTTTTAGCTTTTTTAGCTTTCTTCTTCTCAGGTGATTTCGCTTGTGATGACGATTTGTGTGGAGGGTTGGCGAGTACTGTTTCATTTTTTTTCGAGTCAGCAGCGGTACTTGCGTTAGAAGATGGGTCAGAGAGTGACAGAGCTCTTTTTGAAGAAATATTAGGTGTAACTGCATTCGAAGCTTGCGTTGAAAGATCGGATGAAGCACCGATTTCCTCGGTAGCGATATCTATAGGCGGTTGAGATTTGATGTTGGATTTTTGGCTCAGAGGCATATCTGCGTTTACTGCTGTCTGAGGATGGGGTGAAGGGAGATTCTTCGGGCACTGTTTAGCTATATGCCCGGTTTGATGACAAACAAAGCAGCTAGTAATGTCGGTGCTTATGTAAATCCAGTAGTTGGTGCTATTAAAATTTATTTGTAATGATTCGGGAAGAAGGGCCTCGCCCCCCTCCTTGATATAGACCTGGCGTCGGAATGAAAGAATGTGAGAGCGCCCGGGTTTACTTGTGCTCGCTCGAATGAAGTGAATCTGCGAGACCAATTGAATCCCTTTTTCGCTGGGAGCCTGAATCAACACTTGATTTGCAATCACTGGGTTAACGTTAGAGATAACGACACGTTTATTTCTTTCGATTAGAGGACGAATGCACAACTGATGATCCTTTATCGTGACCCTAAGATTTTCTAGGCTGTCCACTGTAGATTTTGATGATGAGAAGATACATACACGGCCACCAGAGATTATGGATATGAATTTGATATGACTAACATCGATTAGCTTTTCAAGGCCGTCAATATAATCGTCGATAGACAGACCTTCAATTGCTTCTATAACAATAACGTGTTCACTTTTCGGTTGGTAGGTTGCTTGAGCGTAGGATGCAGCATTTGGTGTAGATGAACTAGAGATATTAGGAACCGGGGTATCAGCCCTGGCGGACCGGCCGAACGCAAACATTACGCTACAGCGTAACGGTAAAGTAATGCTAAAGTAATGGTAAAGTAATATGGCATTATAATTAATAAAGGAAAAAAAATTAATATGTAAACTGTTGCAATTATAATAAAACGTTGAAATTTACGTTCAACGGTCATGCCGCAATTGCAACAAGTTCCTTTTGCAGCATTAAAAAATAAAAAAACATAGTGACCGTCATTGCAGTCGGGCCCCTGCATATTGGCAACCCGCTAACGTGGCTTTAAGTGGGTTGCCAGTCTGCAGGGACCCGACTTGAATGACAGCCACTTTGTTTTTTTATTTTTTAACGCTGAGAAAGCAACTTGTTGCAATTACGGCATGACCATTTAATGTAAATTTTAACGTTTTATTATAATTGCAACAATTTACATATTAATTTTGTTTCCTTTATTAATTATAATGCCATATTACTTTAGCATTACTTTACCATTACTTTACCGTTACGCTGTAGCGTAATGTTTGCGTTCGGCCGGTCCGCCAGGGAGACTTGGGGGCAGGGCCTTCATCATTGGAATCCATCATCAGAGAGCACAGCAGCTATGAAAACTGCTAATGGCTCACGAAGAGTGTATAAGCACCACGTCTTTTAAGTTAGCAAAGCCACTTTATCAAATTAGGTTTTTTGATATTGCATAATTTAGTGCTAATTTTGTACTAATTTTGTACCGCATTAAAAAATTTTGTGCTTTTTTATTTCTTGAAAAAACGTGTGGTCTCCTTCGGCCGAACGTTAAGCTGGCACGACCACACATGAAATAATGCAAAATTCGTGATTTTTATTATTGCATAATTTTGTACTAATTTTGTGCTAATTTTGTACCTTCTTAAAAAATTTTGTACTTTTTAATTTTTTGCAAAAAACGTGTGGTCTCCTTCGGCGGAACGTTAAGCTGGCACGACCACACATGAAATAATGCCAAATTCGTGATTTTCAATATTGCATAATTTTGTACTAATTTTGTGCTAATTTTGTACTACATTAAAAAATTTTGTACTTTTTAATTTTTTAGAAAACACGTGTGGGGTTTTCCTTTGGCCGAACGTTAAGCTGGCACGACCACACATGAAATAATGCAAAATTCGTATTTTTCAATATTGCATAACTTAGTGCGGATTTTGTGCTAATTTTGTACCACATTTGAAAATTTTGTACTTTTTAATTTTTTGGAAAAGACGTGTGGTTTCCTTTTGTCGACCGTTCAGCTGACATGAACACATCGTGAAACAAACGAAATACTGCAAAAATTGCAGTTGTCAATATTACCTTACATTGTGCTGAGTTCATACTGTTAAATTACATCAACAACAATTCTCAAAAACCAACCCCTTAGACTGAAAAAGTACCCTTAGTCGAAAAGTATGCACTTGACGCGAAATTATGTACGACAAAGTTTTGGTTACAGTTTGGGTTTTCCAGACACATTAAAAATAGTTTTTAAAATGAAACCCTACACTGTTAGAAATATGTTGAAAATTCAACCACTTTTCAACCACTTCTGTGGTTGAAATCTCGTTCATCCACGGAGTTGAAATAAAATTCATTCAAATGTAGTTGAAAATTCAACTACACAATGCCCCCTCATACTTCCCGCGAGGCCAGACCCCAAGGAGAAAGAGTCCCGCGAGGAGTTATTCCGTACGTTTGTGTCGTGAGATCAATAATATTAATAAAGGACATAATATTCAGGAAAAGAAGCAGCTTTAAAGTAGAAAAACAAAAGGTAAGCTGGAATAATATTATCATAATGGAAACATTTAATTCACAGTATCGGTACTAACTGCTGTATGTTTTTTTTAGGTTATGTTTACAAAAACGAGTGTTGTAAACTTTGTCTAATTGGGCGCACAACTCATTACGGTAATATAATTCCAACCGAGATTACAACGTACCTTTTTTTGTCCTCTTTAAAGCTGCTTATTTTCCTAAATATTACATGCATTTTGTTAATCTCATGAATCACACGTGACACAAACGTACGAAATAACTCACTTATTCCTTATCAGAATTCTTTCGGTACAGTTAGTGAATCTCAAAGCAAAGTATTTTCCACGAATCTTTATGGGTTTCATTCCAGATTTTTGAAAAATTAAAATTGCTTTGAAATTCACTATCTGTACCGAATAAAATTTTTTTCTCGTTACTGAAATTTCAATTACATGTTGAAATTTCAACAACGGTAATTGTATAAAACTTCAACCACATGTGGTTGAAAATTCAACCAGATATTTCTAACAGTGTAACACTGAAAATCTACTTCCAAGAAAATGAGTCGTTTCAAAACTTCGCCTAAAAAAATTATAGGCGAAATTGGCGTTTTTTCGGGTTTTACTGAATTTCAGGTAAAAGTCTTAAGAATGAAGCCTCAAGTAGTATCCTCGCACAAAAATTACACATTCAGCCTTGCTAGTTTTTTGTGGGTAAATCAATTCTGACGCTAGTTTATCCTCATAAACGGTAGAATTCAACAGTAATCGGCAAAAAATATGAGTGTCAAAAGAGACAAAACTTAGAGGTCTGATTTAAAATGGATTCAGTCCTTTTGAAAGTTCCGTTCATGTGAATACTGTTTGAATTGATGTGAAATTAAAATAAAATTTCTGTCAAATTAAAATTTTGAAGGAAAAGTATTTACAATTTGCAAAGGTCTTCGAAAATAAAAAGGACAGGTGATTTTGAACCCCGCTCACTATAAAGGAACACCTTAATTCAGATGGACTAATGAATAAACTGTCGAGAGGGATCGTGGCCACAAAACTGTGCCATAAAACCCTTAAGATTGGACCTCATTGTGAACGCTTCACCTTTAGAGTCACCCTGGCATTTATTCTAAACTTATGCAAGGGCGGATCCAGAATTTTTCTTCATTCGGAGTGATTTTGAATTTTCTTTAACCAATTTATGTGGAAGGGGGGGGGGGCTCCCCAATTATTTAAAATAACTTTTCAATTGAAATATGACAAGGCTATAAGTTCCACGATATTTAAATTTTTTAAATTAAAATTAAAATTCATATTTTCAGGTTAATAAGTAAATTCCTTCGTTGAAAATTGAACTACTTTCTTCAATATTTATTTTTCGGATTGAAGATTCGTCTATTTTGTTAAAATATTTTTGATTGAGTTAAAACTAGTTTTTAAAGTGAAAAGTTAACTGTTTGATTGAAAATAAACTTTTTTGTTGAGACTTCATATTTTCTGGTTGTGAATGTGAATTCGACTATTTTGTATAGAAAATCCATCTTTTCGCCTTGAAAATTCAACAATTTTGTAGAAAATTCAACCATGTGATAGAAAATTCAACTGTTTTGTAGAAAATTGATTTCATTTATTGACCATTAATTTTTTTTAATAAAAATTTACATGTTTCATTCTCGGTTAAAAATTGATTTCTTGTAGTTTATGAATTCGAATATTTGGTTGCAAATTGATTTAGTTTGTTGAAAATTCGTCTCTTTTATTGGAAAATTGATCTTCTTGCGCTAAAACTAATTTTGTTATAAAGGACACCGCACAAAATACCAAGAAAAAAACGTTCAGTCGTTTGAGCTAAAACCAGCTGGAATGTATTCTTTAAGGTGTCCCGAATAAGAGTTCTGATGTGCACTAGGTCCCAAAATTTCTTAGGTTTCGAGTTACAGGCACTTGAAGGTTATAAAATGACGATCTTTATATTACATGATTTTCAACTTTCTGAGCGCTATACTGACTTAATATCGTGATTTCAGACTAAGTGATCAGAACAAGAGTTCTAGGAATGTAAGTGAGGTACCTTGTGATGACCTTGTCTGTCTCCTTGACCCGTAAAGGGAGGATATTTGAAGGTCAACTCATTTCTTTTCCAATGGAATCCGTTTTTTACTTTTAATTTATAAAAAAAAACTTTTTTCAATAGAATGTCAGTAAGCTACCTTTTGATGACCTTATCTGTGACCTTGACCCGCATTCTGACGGTCTTTCGAAGGTCAACATTTTTTCCAAAAATCAATTTTCTCACTTTTCATTTTTAAAAAATACCCTGGGTAAAAAGGCGTTACCACATACGTAACAAGTTATTCTATTAGCCATTTTTGAAAAGAATGGTTACATGTATTATTATGTTCTAACGAAAAACAATTTACTTGTACTTTTTTATTAAATGTCATGTATAATTATTATGAATGCAAGTACGATAACATTAGTATTATATGCATTATCCAGCATGTATGTAACAAAATAAAAATACAAATAAAATAAAAAATGTAATGGATTTTACGAAATAAAATTAACTGAAAATACCGATTAACTGATAAATGGAAGTTCAAAGTCGAAATTCTTTACCTAGATAAGGTTTTGCAGGTCATGACTTGGATGTTATTTTATTTTTATAACTGTTTAACCTTTAGTCGCGTTTTTTAAGAATGAAAAGTGAGAAAATGGATTTCTTGAAAAAAGTTTACCTTCAAAAGACCTTCAGAATACGGTTCAAGGTCACAGATAAGGTCACCAAAAGGTAGCTTACTTACATTCTTTTGAAAAAAGTTGTTTTTCAAGAATGGTAAGTAAAAAATTGGTTCGATTGAAAAAGAAATGAGTTGACCTTCAAATGTCCTTCACAATATGGGCCAAGGGGACAGGCAAGGTTATCACAAGGTACCTTACTTACATTCCTAGAACTCTTGTTCTGATCACTTAGTCTGAAATCACGATATTAAGTCAGTATAGCGCTCAGAAAGTTGAAAAACATATAATATAAAGATCGTCATTTTATAACCTTCAAGTGCTTGTAACTCGAAACCTAAGGACTTTCGGGACCTAGTGCACATCAGAACTTTTATTCGGGACACCTTAAAGAATACATTACAGCTGGTTTAGCTCAAACGACTGAATGTTTTTTTCTTGGTATTTTGTGCGGGGTCCTTTCATATTTTGTGGTAAGAAATATGTGATTGGTTGAAAATGCAACTATTTATTTAGGAATATATGCATTTTATTGAAATGTGATTGTTTGTAGTAAAGAATATCTTCATGATTGGAAATGAAACTATTTTGTTAAGAAAGTAGTATCTTGTTGAGAATTGATATTTTTCAGTAGAAAATTAATCTTCTTGGTTGAAAATTTAATTATTTGATTGAAAACTGAACTGTTTTGCAGAAAGCTGGTATTTTTAGCTTGAACATTCTACTTTTTACTTCAAAATTGATGTACATTGTGTAGAATTTGTCTTTTGTAGTAAAAAAATTAATCCTAGAACCCATCTATCAATTTTTTGCCCTCTAGCCCCACAATGGGTTACAATCGTCCGCCAAGCTTTTCGTTCGCATAAAATACTTCCCATATGCGCGAATACGGTTAAGTTATATATGAATCTCTTCGTTTCTTAATAATGAAAAGAATGGTGTGTGATGAAGTCAAATTTATTAAACATGCATTGTTGATAAAATGGTTTGAAGGGAACATGTGTGGAACACATGCATCACATTTGTACCGCAGTGTGTGGTTCTAGTAAGGTTAATTATTTTGGTTGAAAATTCGTATTTTTTGGTTCAATTGAACTGTTTTTGATTTGAAATAAAAATCTTTTCTGGGTTGAAATATCATGTATTACATTTTTTGTTGTGAATTCATGTTTTTGGGTTTGAAGTTCGCAATTTCTTGTTTCAAGATCGAACTACTCTGTTAATTCTTCAGAAACTTTCAGATTTAACAAAACACCTTCTCTCCTTATAATCTTCTTACGGCTACAATGGCTAGACTAAGTTCTTTATGTACCTGATATACACATTTTCTAGTTGAACAATTTTTTCGTTGAATAAATTCTTTTTTAATATAATATATTACAATTCTTAAAACAAAATCAAGCACGCACGAAAATAAAATACATGACATTTCCAGGTCACACTGTACTGTTCCTACTATAACAGATTTTGCCCTACGATTATCCGGTCAAGTACTATAATTTATGATTAATTATTTCAGTCTTGTCGATTTGAAATTCAGGTTTCGAATTTTGCAATTTTTACATTGAAAGCTGCGAATTTTAAATTGTGCAGGCTATATTCGAAATATTTTGGTAATATCAATGTTAACCTGTAATTTGTTGGACATATCAGGTAAAAAGTAATCATGGATCAATTGTTTCAAAAAATATTTATTGATACATTTTTATTCATATTTGTGACTAACTTAGACTTTCAACTTAATCTCAAGCTATTTGAATGGAAGGCACAAATTCGTTGTACTTGAACTTCCGAAATATTTGGAAATTCTTCATCTAATTTGCTAGTGAGAATATAAATTGTTATATTTTACCAAATTTTATCAAATATATATTAGTTATAGAAATATTTGCAGCAATTTATGTATTTTGTTGGAAATTCGTCTGTTTGGTTGAAAATTATTTTTGTTAAAAATTCATTTTCTTTTGATTTGAATTTTTTTTTAATTGAAAATTGAATACTGTTTTATAATAATCAACAAAGTAGTTCAAATTTCAAACAAGTAGTTGCATTTACAATGAAAAAAGATGAGTTCTCAACGAAAAATGTAATAGTTGATATTTTAAGCAAAAACAGATTTTTATTTTAAATAAAAAATAGCTGAATTGAATAAAAAAGGACTAACTTTTTAATAAAACAGTAAAGTCTCAATCGAAGCCAATGAATTTTCAACCAAACAGTTTTTTGCATTTTTAATCAAAAGATAAGCTTTCAATAAAATGGTTGAATTTTCAACCAAATGATTACATTTTCAACCAAAAAGATGAATTCTTACCAAAAGACATTAATTTTTAAACCAAATACTTGAATTTTCCATTAAAAAAACGAATTTTCAAAAAAAGATATAAATTTTCAACCATACAGTTAAATCTCCTATATCAATTTGTTGAATTTTTGAGCCAAAAAGACAAACTATCTACAAAGCAATTGAATTTTCAACCCAAAAATATGATTTTTTAACAACAAAGTTTATTCCTCACTAGCGTCAGAATTGATTTACCAACATAAAACTAGCAAGGCTGAATGTGTCATTTTCGTGCGAGGGTACTCCTTGAGGCTTCATTTTCAACACTTTTTACCTAAAATTCGATGAAAACCGAAAAAAGCGCAAATTTCGTATATAATTTTTATAGAAGAAATTTTGAAATGTCTCATTTTTTGGAAGTATAGATTTTCAGTGTTAGGTTTTGATACAAAAAAAAAACATTTTTAATGTGTCTGAAAGCCCAAACTGTAACCCAAACATTGTCGTACATAATTTAGCGTCAGGTGCATACTTTTCTCCTGAGGGTAATTTTTCAGTCTTAGGGGTTGGTTTTTGAAAATTGTTGTTGACGTAACTTAACAGTATAAACTCAGCACCAAGTAAGGTAATATTGACAACTGCAATTTTTGCAGTATTCCATGTGTTTCACGGGTTCATATCAGCTTAACGTTCGACAAAAGGAAACCACAGGTGTTTTCCAAAAAATTAAAAAAGTAAAAAATTTTCAAATAGGCTAAAAAATTAGTACAAAATTAGCACTAAATTATGCAACATTGAAAAATACGAATTTTGCATTATTTCATGTGTGGTCGTGCCAGCTTAACGTTCGGCCAAGAAAACACACACACGTTTTTTGCAAAAAATTAAAAAGTACAACATTTTTAAATGTGGTACAAAATTAGCACAAAATTAGTACAAAATTATGCAATATTGAAAAACACAAATTTTGAATTATTTCATGTGTGCACAGATAGCACAACAGTTTGCGACAAACTTGCCTCAACCTTGCGATGCAAGGTTCGGAAGCTTGCATCGCAAGGTTCAGGCAATCTTCCAGCAAATAAGAAAATGTCCGCCATGCGGCAATATTGCGAAGCAAGATTGAGGGAATATTGCCTGGGAAAGTTTCTGAAAGCTTGATTAGCAATATTAAGGGAATATTTTGTGGCAATGTGCTTCGAATATCGTCCGGGAAAGTTGCTGACAGCTTGATGAACAATATTCAGGGAACATTTTCTGGGAATGTGCCTCGAAGATTGTGCATCATTATTCAGGGAATATTTCCTAAAAATGTTCCTGGAAGGTTTTGCAAATTTTTTTCTTATCTCTATGTAGTAAATTGAAAGGTCAGTGAGAACAAATTAATTAAATTTCGATATATTTATTGTTATTGAGCAATCAACAGGATTATGTGTTTACCTATTTTTTTATACAAGTGTCACATATATTGTGCCCGTTCTGATGGAAGTTATATAAAAACACTTAATAATTATAAATAATAATAGCAGTGTGGTTATCAATATGTCGAAAAAATCCTTCACATTTGAAGCATTCAGTAAGAGCGGAAAATTGAATGTTTGAAATATCGAAAGGTATACACTGAAAATGGTGCTCTGTTCTAACTTGAATTTTAAACAATATAATTGAGATTCTGATTAATTGAGACGAATTTTTTAAAAGGGCGAGTTGGCATTGCGCTCGAGCCAAAAGAATCTATGTCCACTTATTTGATCCATAGCCTCAATTGTGATGAGCTTCATGTATTAAATATTTTAGGCACAATATTGCATGAAAGTTGTCAATTTAAAATTGTTCATTCTTAAAGGCAGTAAAATACAAATATTAGTTATAGCCGTTATTTTGTAAACCTTGAGATACTAAATTATTTGCATCGACAGGAAATGGAATAAATTGTTTTCTTGAAAGCGAGTAAAGTTATTTAAGAAAAAGTTGATCGGAGTAAAATAATTGACTTGCTGGCGAGTTTCAAATAAGAGATATAAAAGTAAATAAAAAATTCCTAACGTTTCGAAATTGAAGATTTATACATAATAGAGACTTGACAGTTCTATTTTTCAAATTGAAGCCGTCAACATTGAACGATTTTAAATTGACATTACTTTTTCCATATAAAATTCTGACTCGAAGCTCAGTTACTTAACAGCGATGCTGACTTTCAGGTACATTCGACTGGACTCTCTTTTATCAAATATAATTATATTTCATATTATAGTCTTACGTTTCTGTACTCGGACAATTTTCCTTGGAAAACTACATCAGTGCTTTTTTGCCCTTGCATTTTTCGTGTACAATTTTAAGCAAGTCTGCCTTTTTGACAGTCCCGTTTTGTTCTCCACAGTGGGGACAAATTGAAGTTTTCTTGGCTTTTTCGAGAATTTGTTTTCGTATAGCTTTTCGACTTAAGTAATCTAAATTGGGATTCAATACGCGGGGTAAGTAAGACATTCTGAGATATTTTTTTAACAAGACGGAGGCGCATTTCTG
Source organism: Andricus quercusramuli (assembly GCA_932178445.1). Lineage (NCBI taxonomy): Eukaryota > Metazoa > Arthropoda > Insecta > Hymenoptera > Cynipidae > Andricus > Andricus quercusramuli. The sequence goes on along the minus strand of CAKNXH010058362.1, from coordinate 187 downwards.
TAAACATTAGGAAGATATAACTGAAGTTTTAATCTTAAATTTAGGTTAAATTAAACCGAAGAACACGAGATTTCACTTTGCAAATGGACTGTAGAATGCCGATGATTGACCTGAAGTAACCAATGTGGAATACTGGCAATTCTAGGTCTATATATCCAAAATGTCCTATGCATTCATTCAGTGATTT
>CAKNXH010058361.1:4753-41509 GCA_932178445.1 Andricus quercusramuli | reverse complement strand
ACTCATATATGACGGAATAGTTATATTTTCAGTTAAAAAAAATTAACTTTCAATCAGAAAAAAATAATTTTCAACAAAAAATTCGTTTTTCAGCCAAAGAGATGAATTTTTAACTAAAATAATGAATCTTTATCTGGAATAGTTTAATTTTGAACCAAAAAGAATAATTTTCAACCAAGAAGATCAATTTCTACCAAAAAAGACGAATTTTTGATTTAAACAAATTATTTCTCAACAAAAAATTAAATAATTAAATTTTTAGTTAAAAAATATATATTCAACGAAAGAGATGAATTTTTAACTAAAATAATGGAATACCAAACTGGAATGGTTACATTTTTAGTTTCAAACAATAATTAATTTTCAATCAGAAAAAAAGAATTTTCAACAAAAAATTCGTTTTCAACCAACGAGAATGAATTTTGAACTCAAATAATGATTTTTTATCTGGAAAAAATTGATTTTTCAGACAAAAAGGTCAATTTTTAACGGAGAAGATTAATTTCTACCATAAATGCGGATTTTCGATTAAAAAAGATAATTTTTCAACCAAAAATTGAATAGTTAAATTTTTAGTTAAAAAATAATTATTCAACGAAAGAGATGAATCTTTAAACTAAAACGGAATAGTTACATTTTCAGTTTAAAAAAAAAATCATTTTTAGTAAGAAAAAAAGAATTTTCAACCAAAAAATTCATTTTTCAACCAAAGAGATGAATTTTCAACTAATTACATGAATTTTTAATTTAAAAAAGACAAATTGTCAACCAAAAATTGAATAAGTAGATAATCAGTTAAATAAATTAAATTTCAACTAAAAAGTGATGAATTTTCAACTAAAATTATGAATCTTCAACTGGAATTGATGAATTTTCAGCCATGAAGATTAATTTCTACCAAAAAAAGACGAAGTTTAGATTAAAAAAGAAAATTTTTCAACAAAAAATTGAATAATTAAATGTTCAGTTAAAAAATTAATATTCAACGAAACAGATTAATTTTTTTACTAAAATGATGGAATATCTAACTGGAATAGTTACATTTTTAGTTTAAAAAAAATTAATTTTCAGTCGGAAAAAAATAATTTTCAAACAAAAAATTCATTTTTCAAACAAAGAGATGAATTTTTACACAAAAGGATTAATTTCTACAAAAAAGACGAATTTTCAATTAGAAAAGATAATTTTTCAAACTAAAAATGTAACTATTCCAGTTGTATATTCCATCATTTTACTTAAATTTTCATCTCTTTCGTTGAATATTAATTTTTTAACTAAAAATTTAACCATTCAATTTTTTGGTTGAAAAATTATTGTTTTAAATCGAAAATTCGTCTTTTTTGGTAGAAATTAATCTTTTTCGTTGAATATTGACCCTTTTAGTTGAAAATTCAATTAATCCAGATAAAGATTAATTAGTTGAGTTCAAAATTCGTCTCTTCGGTTGAAAAATAAATTTTTTTAAGGAAAATTCTTTTTTTTTAGTGGAAATTAATAATTTTTTTAAACGAAAAATGTAACTATTCCAGTTGGATATTCCATAATTTTAGTTTGAAATTTATCTCTTTCGTTGAATATTAATTTTTAACTAAAAAATAAACTATTCAATTTTTTGGTTAAAAAACTTTTTTTTTCAATCGAAAATTCGTCATTTTTGGTAGAAATTAATCTTCTTCGTTGAAAATTGACCTTTCTAGTTGAAAATTCAATTATTCCAGATAAAGATTAATTATTTGAGTTCAAAATTCATCTCTTTGGTAGAAAAATGGATTATTTTGTTTGAAAATTCTTTTTTTCCGACTTAAAATTAATTATTTTTTTAACTATTCCAGTTGAACATTCCATCAATTTAGTTCAAAAATTATCTCATTCGTTGAATATTAATTTTTTAACTGAAAATTTAACTATTCAATGGTTTGTTTATAGAAAATTAATATCTATACTTAAAAATTTTAATATTCCATTTTTTTAGAAGTTAGTTACTTGGTTGAAAGTTAAACTCTTTTGTTAACAATTTTTTTTAGTTAAAGTATCACCATTTTAATGGAAAATTCATTTCTTTGGTTGAAAAGTGAATTTTTTTGTTGAATTTTCTTTTTTTTTTCGGAGTGAAAATTAATTATTTTTTTAAACTATAATAAAAACGTCACCCTGCCAGTTGGATATTCCATAATTTAAGTTAAAAAATCATCTCTTTTGTTGAATAATAATTTTTTAACTAAAAATTTGACTAAAATTTTTTAAAATATAAAATTAATTTTCATAGCTAAAAAATCAACTATTCCATTTTTCGAGAATTTGGTTATATGATTAAAATTTAAACACTTTTTGTCCAAAATTTTTGTTTGTTAAAGTATTATTTTAATCATCTCTTGGTGGAAAAATGAATTTTTGTGTTGAAATTTCTTTTTTTCTGACTCAAAGTTATTTATTTTTTTTTAAACTAAAATTTAACTATTCCAGTTAGATAATCCATCATTTTAGTCAAAAATTCATCTCTTTCTTTGAATATTAATTTTTTAACTAATAAATTGACCATTCAATTTTTTGTTGAAAATTTTAAATATTCAATTTTTGTTGAAAATTTATCTTTTTATATCGAAAATTTTTCAACAAAAAATTAAATAGTTAATAGTTAATAGTTAATAGTTTTCAGTTAGAAAAAAAGAATTTTCAACCAAAAAATTCATTCACCACCAAAGAGAGGAATTTTTTATTACAGAGCTTAATCTTCGAACTAAATAATTAATTTTTATCAAAAGAGTTTAATCTTCAACCAAGTAACTTAGTCTTCCAAAAGTGATGAATTTTCAACCAAAAAGATTAATTTCTACAAAAAAGACGAATTTTCGATTAAAAAAGATAAATTTTCAACAAAAAAATGAATAGTTACATTTTTAGTTAAAAAATTAATATTCAACGAAAGAAATGATTTTTTAAATAAAATAATGGAATATCCCACTAGAGTAATTACATTTCTAGTTTAAAAAAAAATTAATTTTCAATCAGAAAAAAAAGAATTTTCGACCAAAAATTCTTTTTTCAACCAAAGAGATGAATTTTTAGCTCAAAAGATAAATTCTTATCTGGAATAATTGAATTTTTAGTCAGAAAGGTCAATTTTCAACGAAGAAGATTAATTTTGACCAAAAAAAGGCGAATTTTCAACTAAAAAGATAATTTTTCAACAAAAAATTCAATAGTTAATTTATGAGTTAAAAAAAATAATGTTCCTTGAAAGAAATTTAATGAATTTTTAACTAAATTGATGGAATATTCAACTGGAATAATTACATTTTCAGTTTAAAAAAAAAGTTAATCTTTAGTCAAAGAAAAACCGAATTTTCACCAAATAGCTCATTTTTCGACCAAAGAACTGAATTTTCAATTAAAATTCTTAATTTTTATTCTTCAACAAATGAGTTTAACTTTTAATCAAGTATTTAAATTTTCATTCTAAAAAAGATACATTCTGAACGAAAAAAACACTTAGAAAAATTGGTTGAAAATTTAATTATTTTGTTCGAAATTGAACGATATTGAAATAAAATCATTTCATTTGGTTAAAAATTCAACTGTTTTGTTGAAAATTATTTTTTTGGTTGAATTAAACTGTTTTTGATTTGAAATTATATTTTTTTATTGAAATATATGAACTTTTACACTTTCAGTTGAGGATTCATCTTTTTCGTTGAAAATTAATTTTTGAAATTGAAAATTCAACCATGACTTTTTGGGTTGAAAATTGATCATTTTTAGTTGAAAATTCATATATTTTGTTTAAAATTCGTCTTTTTTGGTAAAAAAATGTATTTTGTTGGTAAAAAATGTTATCTGTTTTTTTTGTTCATAATTATTTTTTTAACTGCAAATTGAACTATTCCATTTTTTCTCGAAAATTTATATTTTTTATTTGAAAGTACAAGTATTTGAATGAAAATTGATCATTTTTAGTTTAAAATTCAAATATTTAGTCAAAAATCTACCTATTTGGCTGAAAATTCGATTTTTTTTTTCAATTTAGAAATGCCTTTTTCAACTAAATTTGTAACTGTTATATTTTTTGTTTAATATTAATATTTTTTATTTGAAAATTCATGTATTCTGAAGAAAATTCGTATTTTCGGCTTAAAAATTTAACAATTCAAAACAAGACATCCTCTTCGGTAAAAATTCAACTATTTGGTTAAAAATTAACTTTTTTTGTTGAAAATTCATTTTTTCGGGTCGGTTTGAAAATTTACCTCCTTCAGTTAAAAATTAAACTTTTTTGTTGAAAATGCTTTTTTTTGTTTGAAAAATTTATAATTTTGGTTGCAAATTCATCTTTTTGTTTAAAAATTCAATTTTTTATTTTGTTACAAATTAATTTTTTTGTTGAAGATTCATCATTTTAGTTGAAAATTCATCAGTTTAGTTGGGAATTCATGTATCTTGTGAAAAATTTATCTATTTTGTTGAAAAATATTTCTCTTTCTCTTAATTTTAAGAGAATATTTAAAAAGATTAAAAACAAACTTTTTTGATTAATAAAAATTTCGAACACAAAATTTATAAGCTTTAAGGTTTTAAATGAATAAAAATGTGTTTCAAAATTCCTAGAAAAACTAACAATATTTTTTTTCGTTTGAAAAATTAATTGAAAAAGAATATTTGATAATATTTTGAAAATTGTCAAAAAAGAATCTGGATGATTTCAAGGTAGTTTTATTTTACTTTTGCAGGATTAAAAAAAAAATTTTGGAAAAATTCGAGTTCCTGGAGATTTTTTAAATTATTTTTTCTAACAAAATTCTTAAAACTTTATTCAAAAAGACTTGAAAACAAATTTTAATGTATAAATTAATATTAATGTTTCTAGCTTAAAATTGCTTAAAAAGATATAATCTTGACATTTTATAGATTGAAAGTATAAAAAGTTGAATTATTTAAAAAATTTCCAGTTAAAAGCTTCCATTTTATACGCGTAAATTATTGAGCACTTGAATTAAAATTTGTGTAATTTATATTATTGATAGATTCCTGTAAAAATAGTTTTAGTTTTCTGTACTTTTTTCTAAAAAATTTTTCCACCAGAGAAACCATTTAAAACAAAGTATTTGTCATTTTACGTTATCAAGATTTATTGCTACACAGATAGCTGTGATAGCTGTGATGAATACTAATTTTTTAATTTGTTTATCCTGACTTTATATTTTTTTAATTGATCACGTTTGAATGAAGCGAGACTTTGTAGTAAAGTGATGTATTGTTTTTTTTATTACACAACCGTACTAAATTTTGCAAATTTTATGCTTTTGAAGCGCTTCTAATAATTTAATGCGTTAAACGAAAGGGATTGAAAATTTAATATTTTCACTGGAGAATCGGGGATTCAAAAGAGGGCAGAAAGGCATTTTTAGGTATCGAAATTTTTAATACCGGGATAATGAGAACTTTTTGTCGACTAAAATTCACTGAAAAGACAGAAAAAGGTAAATGTAGCAAATTTTAAAAATAATTGGATATGTGTATTAAAAAAATTATATTTCTTATAGGATACGTAGTTTTTGTTTAATTCGTAAGAAACATTAAAAATTCAAAAATTAAATTTTTCTGCAAACGACACAAGCTGTAAAAAATATGAATTGACAAAATTTGCCCTATCGAAAAATAGGGAAAACTCATCAAAATTTGTCATACATTTTTTCATATGTTTTGATAGATTAATTAAAATAATTATAAAATCCATTTTCAAATACATCTCCATATTTTTACAATTTCTTATTGAATCAAATTAGTCAAGGTATTAAAAAAATATATCCATGACACTGAAACAATGTTCAGATAGCGAAAATATTATTGCTTTGTATATAACAAATAGATAATGGCATATGTTGATGACCCTGTGCTTTTAATGACCATATGATTTTTTTTATACGCATTTTTTATGCAAAATTTTTCATTGGGCCGGATAAGTAAAAAAAACATAATTATGTAGATATTCCTATTTTTTTCGACGTTTTTCAGAAATCGTCAAATAAACCAAATGGCATGTCCCCTCCAACTTGAATTCGCTAGAGCTAGAAATTGATAAGTAACCGGTGCATTTTGTAAGGATGGTAAAGCAGTAGTTCTCCGAGTCCGAACAGTCATCAACATATTTCGGTTGGCTTTAAAGTAATACATAATAATAAGAGTGGAGAATTTTAAAAAGTTATGCACTTGTGTTTGTAAAATTGAGTTTTATTTTAGCGGGAATCAAAAATGTATGACAATTTTTATAGGAAACTTATACCAAGTGAGTGCCTTTCTCATAATATACTTATAAAGAATCACCTTTTCTTTACCTAAATTTATATGTAGAGTTTTATGTGTTTTTATATGTATAGTATGTAGAGTATATTACATAATATTATTATATATTATATATTATATATCATATATTATATTATTTTTATTTCATGTCAAAAATATTCTGAAATTTACGAAGTTCTTACGTTAAAAAAAGTAGCGGAAATTGAAAATTAGTAACTAAATTTTCTGAAATTTCTCATAAAATCACGAAATTGTAACAGAATTTTCATAAATTTACAGTAAATGACGAAAAAAGTTTCGTAATTTTCTGTTACATTTAACGCCATAAAATGTCCGTTACTCGAAACGTAAAGTTGTATTGTTACCAGTTTCAGAATTTTCAGTTGCAATATATAAAAAAATTCCGTAATTATAACAGAAAATCCAGTTAAATCTAGTTGTAGTTATCTAAATGAGGTGGAATGATTCCACATTTTCGGCATTTAATTAGAAAAATTCGTTGATTTCTTAAATGAGCTATTCTGGATAATAAACGTGAGAATTTCTTTAGTAAAAATAGTATTTGAAATCCAAAGTTGAATCTGATCCACTGGTAAAACCTCCATTGTTTTGTAAAGGTTTTCCCTTTCAAGTCTGCTAAAAATAATAATTTATTGTAAAAAATATATAACAAAAATATGGAGATACAAATTTTTTTTTTGAGGAAAAAACTAATGTTGGAAACATATATTATCTTTAAAGAACGTGATTTTTCGTGTGTAACAATTACCGAAATCGAAGGACGAGAGTGAAAAAGAAATGCCCTTTTAATATTAATATTAGGAAATTTTATGAAAAATTTGGTCTTTGATACAAAAATGGTACCTTTTTTAATTTGCCTATTATATATTTTGATACCAAACAATAATGTAAAATTTAAATAAATTTAAATTACAATTCATTTTTGAAATGAAAATTATAAATTGATTATTATATATATTTTTTTTTTTATTAAACTTTTTTTAGGTGAATCCGGTCCTTCGTCATAGCCACGGACTAAGTCAAGTGACATATATATATATATATATATATATATATATATATATATATATATGCAATATATGTATTATTATATTATATATATTATTATATTTATTTATATTAGTATATTATCATATTATTAAACAGTTAACAAATGCATATACTTTCACCTATGACGCACCGTAAAAATTTGTCGTAAATCAGTCATCTATATATTCTCTGCAGAATTGCAATCAGTATCAAAAGATAGCTGAACTTTTGCCTTTTATTTGAGGTAAAGTGTTTCGTTGTAAAATTAAAATTGAAAAGGTTATATATACGATTATATATACATATAATAGTTCATAACCAATAAAGGTTGCAGAAGCACTGTCGCAATGAGTGGCGATTGCAAATAAATTACAGCAATCACCAACTTTTAGTGTATATATTTTATATTGAATTGATAGTTAATTAAAACGAAGTATGTATCAAATCATCTGAAGATCACGTGCAAAATATATAAATTATATAATTACAATTTGAATGAAATTCAATATCTTGCTTCTATTGCCTATGTGCGAAACCTTGAAATAAAAATGGAAGTAACTGTCGGCGCAACAGGTGGTGAAGCTGAAATTGTATACCTAAAATTGGTATAGCGACATAATGAGGAAGAGACTGAAAAATAGATTTTATTTAAATTTTCCGTAAATAAAGATTACGAGGATTTAGAAAAAGTGGTTATTAACTTTTATCGTTTGTGCTCTCTTTAAAATTATATTTCGTTGTTATTTCTGCATTTTTTAACACTTTGCTTTTTTTTATTCTTGACTGATTACAAGAAAATTAACATGTTTAGTAACTTCACTATAAACCCAATGGTAAAGTTAGGTATAATATTTCCGTGCACATAATATATCTACAAGGAAAAAAATTGAAGCTGTCTATCGATACAAGCAGATTATTACATCACACTTCAAGAGATGGATATTCCGTTTTCTTAAATTTATGAAAATTTTGTTTATATAAATTAAGCTGAACCATTGGGTAAAAAACTGAGACAATCGCGATAAATACATTTTTTAAATATCATAATAGTGCAGCAGTTTAGATAAAGGAACAGGTTTCATTAAAAATCATTTTCGCAACACTTAGACCGTCAATTTTCCACATTCTTGGTCAAGGAGATTTTTTGTTTTCCATAATGCTCTTTTGTGAACTTAAAAAAATATATAATCAATTTTTTCATTTCAGCAGATTTGTAAAATAAAAAAGGACCTATATAGTTTACTATTTAGTATATATGGTTTATCATTAGTTGCCTCTAACGACGCATTTTCAACAATAGAGCTCCAAATATTTTTAAGTTATAGAATATCTCCAAATTTGTTATATGACACCGAAATTTAAATATTTTTTTTTATAGAATGCATTCCAACCAGAGCGATTATCTGCATCATGCTCTTTACGGCTTGCTACACAAGTTACGTGTGTCGATTGCAGATGCCTATTTTAGCAATCTCTATGATCAACACCACAGAAGTAGATGACAGAGATGTTCACAGAGCGTTTAGTTTTTTTTCTAGCGAATCCTTTTATTGGTCATCTAATATCAGAGGTTTGTAGGAGTCAGCAAAGAATTATTTTCATTATTTTCAAATCTTAAATGCATTTAAACACATCTAAGTCTAATTTTAATCTCACTACTTAGGACAGGTAATAGCTGCCTACGGTTATGGAAATGTCGTGGGGAATTTACTTGGAGGCATCATGGCCTTAAAGTACGGTCCTCGAAGAGCGATTCTCTGGTCATCCCTTCTTTCAGCAATTGTATGTTTCATTTCACCAATTTTAGCACAAGCACATTATGGTGCTTTGATTTTATCGAGAATAATCGTAGGACTTGCTGGAGGAATTACATTTCCAGCGTGTCACACTATGGTGGCTAGATGGGCACCGCCAGATGAAAGAAGCAGATTTGTTTGGTCCCTACAAGGTACAATTATTGCAATGCCGATGGTTTCCGCAATTGCTGAACACATTAATTGGGAAACTGGATGGTATTTACCATCCTTACTAATGTTCATATGGATTGCTGCATGGGCACTTTTAGCATACGACTCACCTGCAGAACATCCCTTTATTACAAAGGAAGAGAAAGAGTATATTTTAACGTAAGAGCATTGATAAATTACATATTAGAAGAAAATGAGTCAAAATTGGCCGTTATGGATTATACTTGTTTGTATGCAGATACGAACATCGGCGTTCTTAAATAATGTTTTATTATAGAGCGCAGGAGAGCACTGGACAAACACGGCAACATACCCTAAAAGAAACTCCAGTGTTAGCAATATTGACGTCAGTTCCATTTATCTGCCTAATAATTTGCCATTTTGGGAACCTGTTCGTTATGGCCCTCTATCAAAATTCAATTATGCTTTATCTTACTCAAGCCTTGGGCTTTACTCTCACAAAAGGCGGACTGATGTCTGCATTACCTCCGTTAGGACGAATGCTGTTTGGGTTTTTCTTCAGTTGGACAGGAGACACACTTAAGAGGAAGAAACTGATGTCCTTAACAGCACTTAGAAAGACTGCTAGTATTTTCTGTACGAATTATTATTCATATTTTGATATTCTTCGTTAAGTTTTGTTTTGTCAAATTTCGGAAAAAATCATTTTATGATGTTGATAGCAATATTGCACACGTTTCATAATTAAATGTTGTACGTTTTAGCGCACTTAGTGCCTGGCGTTTTTTTGATACTTTTGGGTTTCGTGGTAACCCACCAAGGTGATGATCAGTTGTTACTGGCTAACACATTCCTCACTTTGGCGCTCAGTTTTAATGGAGCAGCAGTCATAGCTAACTTATCCAATAATCAAGATCTATCGCCAAACTATGCAGGATTTCTCTATGGCATCATGAATGCAATAGGATCCACGTCTGCAATTATTGTTCCTATTCTCGTAGAGGCTATAGCAGGATCACATGAAGTAAGTATAATTAGTTTTTTGCATTAAATTACTATAAGTTTCCTACAAAAAACGCGGGAAAAAGGCATATTAAAAAGTATTGTACTTTTGAATGCGAGGTTGTAGCAAAGCATATCTTTAGAGAAAATGTCGTAAATGCGATTTAATATTTTGCAATCGCATATTTTCTGCTTCGAATTCCATCGCATATCATTGATACAAATTCTTTTTGGCATTTAATCGCATTCTATAGCACTGAAACATATTCGAACTCTGGTATTAAAAAGTATTGGGCTTCCATCCCAATAATGCAAGATATTTCCAGATAACATCTCGTGAATGCGAAGCAATACTTTTTAATCCGACGTTCCTTGAATGATTATTACAAGTCACTAAAAAAATAATTTACAGATTAAGCAATGGCAAAAAGTTTTTTGCATTGGTGCAGGCGTATGCTTTCTAAGCATGATTATTTTTATCCTTGGAGGAAGCGGGAATGTACAAAAATGGAATGACAACAATGTGTCAGAAAACGCAGTAACAGCAGCAGATAACTATAGTATCAAAAATGTAGAAGATACAATAGTTTTAGGAACAAAATAAAACATATTTTCAAAAAGTTCAATAATTTTACAGCATATTCCACTTGTTACACTAGTTCTTCACTCGATGTGAAATTTTCTTTGTTATTCTGAAAGCAAAAAAAAAAACAGAAAAAGTAATTTCAAGAAGCCAAACAAATGTCTAAAATACTTGTTCAGTGTCAGTTTTTCTACAAGACCTCGTCGAGGTGGTTTAAAAAAACACCAGTTTAACTTTTTCAATTTTTTTTTATTTTTTGTTGATCCTCTTTTTCTTTATTTGGTTGAACTCACAGAATACCCCAAACAAATTTTAAAAAATGCTTTCACTGCGTAAAGAACTGATGCAGACAAGTGGAATTTTCTATATTAGTGTACAATCAGTGACATTACCCACTACCCACTACTTTAATTTAAACTTTATAATAATATTCAGTAGCCTATGGCTACTGACAGTGTGCAATAAAGGATTCAACAACTTATCTCCTTTTATTTGGTCTGCAGTATGTCATAAAAATACCTATTATATTATTATAAATTTTATAACACTCAGACAAACAACATCGCTTGAAACACCATCATTAATCTAACTAATTTAATTCAAACGTTAAAGTTAAACTGTATAGATTTCAGGGTTACCGCGGATGAATTTGCAAATCGAAAAAACTAACAGTATGAACACTTACTAACGAATTGAATCTCCGCTCATCAAATTCCTTCCAGGAGGAAATCGAAATCAAAAACATCTGCTCAACTCGCTATCTCTTTCTATCTTACGAGATATACAAATCATTCCCCCTTTCCACCTCACTCGACATTTATCCTCTCACTCCCTCCTCTGGTACTCTCCAGATCACTCCTCCATCCGCTATCTCTTTCTATTCTATGAGATAGACATATCACACCCTCCTTTCACCTCCCTCGAAATCTATCAATCATACATCCCTCCTTTACAAAAATGGCAACATTTCCTCTCACTCCCTCCTATGGTTCCCCTACCTCTCCTATCTCTTATTATCGAATGAGATAACTCCTCACTTTCTCTTAGTAGATAAAAATCCATTGTCCCCGACGATTATCCTTACTACTTCCAACAAATCCCACCCAAAAGTAAGGAGCATATCAAAGTCCTCGAATTTTTCCGTAACATTTTCCCAAGCCCTCAAAAGTAATTCTCAGAACTCCCAAAAAAGATGCACATTATGTGCAATCATGGCAGCCTCATCACCTCCCTAGAGATGTAGTTGAAGACTCCTTCGATATCCATATAAAGGTTTCAATCGTGAGACTTTTCTTCTTCAGTTGTCCTTCGATTAGATTTACTGCTCCGCTTCGGGCCGTCTCGGTCGAGTGACCAGCCCTATAGGCTTGTTGTTCCTTGTGAAGTGACATACTTGATAAGACCTTGTCGCGGATATATTTATCCACAAGTCTTTCCACTGTTTTTAGTAGGGAAGATGTGAGTCTGATGGGACGGAAATCCAGTGTCAGACTAGCCCTAGCATGTCTAACGATCGGCCCTATGATTATCTCTTCAGCCTTACGTAAAAAGACCAGATATATGCCATGAGGAACAGAAGACTTGTAACGACTGAAAAACTTCAGGGCCCATCTGAACCTGAAAGGGGATGATAATCTCGCGGGCTGACCGCCATTTTAGACCTAGTGGGGCCACAGGCGGCTTTGCTTGCCTCAGAGGTGTCGCCCCCTTTTCTCCAGACCTTATGAGGTCGGAAAATGAGCCTCGGTCAGGTGCGCCAATGTCTCCTCGTCCGACTCTGAGTATCCCCCATCGGACATTTTTAGAGTGCCGAGAATAGCATCCGGGTTTCGAGAGAGCAGCTTGTTGTCCAGCCTAGCCGCCTCTGCTCTTTTCTCGATGTTTGTGAAACATTTGGTCTAGATTTCTTGCTTCGTCTTACGCATTGCACCCCTGTATTCATCCCTCACAATCGTGAATGAGGTCTTTGTTTCCATCTAGAGGGTGTCCACGTCTCTAATTGACCTTCGCACCTTCGAGAGTGCACTCCTTAGATCCGTGGATAACTGGTGCTATTACGTTCTTCTTGGATTTCTGGCCCACTTAGGGCCCGCGGGTACGATGGATTGAAACTCGAGCTCTATCTGTGAGTAATCTGAGAGAGTGGGTTCATCCGAGACTCTCCACTTCTTTCATTGTCTCTAAAACTAGCGGTACAGAGAGTGATGTCGATGACTTCCTCCCTGAACTAGTTATGAAACGTCGGGATATTCCCTGTGTTAAAAATATCTAAATCAGTAGTTATTAGGTATTCCGATGGATCATTATCTCTTGAGTTGATGTCCGTGCTGCCCCACAAAGTATAGAGGGAGTTAGCACCGCACCCCAGCAGAAAAGGAAGACCCCTTACCTTATAGTATTCCACCAGGTTGATATCTCTCTCATATGGAAAGTAGGGCAATCTCATTAATAGCTTCCGTATCCCTTTAAGATCTGTGGCTATCACCATCAGGTCTCTTGAACATAGCTCTTGCAGCGGGACAACGTTGACTCCCTACGCCAGTATGCAGGCCCTTGGTTTGACCGCTTCGGGGACACTATAACAAAAACCAGCCCTCCCTAATCCCCTTATGGTATCTCAAACAAGGTTCCTGGATTAGCGAAATATTTTTATGACTTCCAAACACGCTCCTCTGTAAAACCACAGAGGCTCCTTTGCTGTGATGCAAGTTAATTTGGGTAATGGTTAATCCGGGAGCAGTCATTTAGGTCTGCTCCCGATCTTCTTGTGCCCCGACAGGCTCTTCCTGTCGCTGACTGGCAATACGAAAGTTGACCTTTCCAAGGTGGTAGAAAAGCCCGTTGTTAAGGACCGCAAGAGCCTTCGCCTGGGACTCGAAAATTTGCACAACTAGGAGTTTCTTGGTACCTCCAGCTGTGTCTTCTTCCTGAGACTGATGGTACCTGACGCTTCGCCAGGACGCTGTCCTTAGTGAGAGGTTGAATCATTCCAACCGCCGAAGGATCACAGAAAGGTCTTTCAGCTTACATGGGAACTAAGCCGTAGTCCTCGCCATCTTTTGGAGCAACTCAACCCCACCTAAATTGAGGTCTGCACCATTCCAGGGCCTTATCTTGGCCACTGTATTGTGTATCCAAGCATAAGCCGCTGGGCCGGCTGCGAAAAATACGTAGACCCCTCCCTTACAGAAGGAGGTCTCGAATTTTGACCATTAATCAGGGGACACTCTTTAGAGCGTCCTCCAGGTGACCTCCTTAAGGAGCTCATACTGCTCCGCAGTGAGAAACGAGTCTGGGTAACTCGTGTCAGCTGGGCTGTCTTGTGCTTGTTCATAGGCTTAGCCCTCCCCCCACCCCCTCAGTGAAGTGTCCTCTGAGCCCCTCCCTCTCTTCTGGTCCTCAGTGCTGGTTTTAGGCGTTGTAGTTGCCGATGTTGCCACCCTCGCAGCTGCTCTACTAGCTTGCTGTGCTTGCCTTCTCAGTTCCCTTTTCAGGGAACCGTTGATGCCTTTGTTCTGTTTGGGGGACTCATTGACCGCTCCCGTTTCCATAGCCTTATTCAGAGGGACCGTCAATTCCTCAGCTCCCAGGAGAGCTCGAGTCACAGTCGCCACCTGAGCTTGGTTTGCCGGAGAGGCAGATTGAGAGGAAAAATGGTTACACCCGTTCAAGCCCAACCCCTCTCTACCCACTGCATCTCCCTTACTCCTTCCTAGAAATTTTGTCTTGATTTTGCGTGTTTCATTTTGATCCCACGAGCAGCTAGGAAAGTAAAAGGTATGCTCCTGCAGAGCCCTGTATGCAAGGGTAAAATTAGTTAAGCCGTATTCAGACAAGCGGTTCCGATTACGGTTACGATCGACGGTCCGGTTCATGCGAACGGTGCATCGCTTCCACCCACGATCGCCCTCACGGTTGTCTTCTTATATTGCGCACGTGTTTTCGTGAATTGTCGTACATTATGGACGAAGAATATCATCGCCAAAAAAAGCGAAAATTGATGTGTATGCTTATGGGATTCATTATCATCACAGAAGATAGTAAAAGAAAAAGAGGACATCGTAATGAGTGGAAAACGTTACTTATTGCATCGTGAACAGTACGGAATTCACCATAACCTATTTTTGGAGTTGTCATTGGAAGATCCAATGAAATTCAGGAGGTAAATATATGTTATTTATTCGCAAAATATGGAATGATTTATATTGAGTACTTAATAAAAATTGACAATATGAGAATTTTTTATTTTATTGTATCGATACATTCAAAAATTGTGGATTTCGTGATAAATTTTAAAAAGCAGGTAATGTTTAATACGAGTCACAATTCATTCGCAGGTGTTTGAGAATTGATGTGGACTCTTTCCAATTTTGGTTGAATGGTGTGAAACCGTATATACAAAAGCAGGATACAAATATGAGGAAAAGTATTCCTACAGACGAGCGTTTGTCCGTAACTCTGCGATATTTGGCAACAGGTATCAGAATGTATAGATTAGGGTGGGTCAGAAATAAATACTTTTAGGACACAAAAAAATTCGACAAGACCAAGGAATTGAAAGTGCAATGACCTCAAATTTTCTTATTTCCGAATTTTGTATCTCACAGAATGTTTTTTTTTTATTTATAGGTTTAACATTTTCGATCTTGTGTGGAATTTTTTAACCTAGAAATAAACTGTAAAAAACATCGGCGAGACCAAAAAATGAGAATGGAAAACAGAAAATCTTAAAAATGCTGAAGCGGCGTTTCTTTATTTTGATAGATCTTTTTTCTAGCGTATTTCTGTGTTCGAAAAACCCACTCATGCTCAAAAAAATGTTTAAAGTACAAGTCATGAAGATAAGTTCATAAAATACCAAAATTTCCAAAATTCGCTGTATTGCCAATTTCGATTCCTCCGTCTTGGGGATTTTTTTTTTGTAATGTATTTTTGTCACTACAAATTTTTCATGTACCACGAATGATCTTACTCCTATTTGCAAACGTGTTTAAAAAAATGTCCGAAAACAATGGTAAATTAAATAGGAATAATCTCTCAGAAAATTATAGATGGAAATCCGAAAAAATTGTAAAGTTTTTTAACCTCCAGGTATGTGAAAAAATGGACTACTTTTCCGCATTGTAGCGATTTCGAATTTCAAAAATATTTATTTTCGACCCACCTTAACATACATATTTATAACACATTTTTTTATGAATATGATAATTTTTTAAAGGTGAAACTCTGAACTCACTACACTGCACTTTTCGCATTGGCGAATCTACCGTATCTGGCATCATCAGAGAAGTCTGCTATGCGATAATTAAATTGTTAAAAAGCGGATTATGTCAAGATTCCTGCAACAGAAGCAGAATGGCGAGTAGTCGCTAATGAATTTGGAAACTTATGGAATTTTTATAACTGTTTGTTTGCAATGGGTGGGAAACGTGTTAAAATTGACCCCCTCGTGAACTCCGGGTCACTGTACTTCAACTACAAAAGTGACTTCAGTGTTGTTCTTCTGGCTGCACTTGACGCAAACTTGCGGTTTTTACAAACGGTTCAAAATAGTGAAAATTTCATATTCCATCTGTTTCCTGATTTGAGGATCGGCAGCTCTCAATCTTGCGGCGACAAATGCGCCAAAATGGTCGAAGGAATCTTTTGGCGGAGGTGCTACATCTTTCTCTGCGAAGTCTTTCATTACTTGCAGGGCCTCCGACAATAAGTCCACTTTGCTTCTTTTGGATCCTCTCGGTTCGTAGAATGTAGGGTGCTCGATTTTTAATTTTTCATTGTGGTGCTCCGGCACTGGAGCAGACGACGGACGTGGCGGATCGCTAATTCTCCGAGATGGTGGCGGCAAAACCGTAGATGATGGAGTTGACATACCCACGTCAACAGAAGAAGATCCAGGCGATGAAACATCGTCATACGACATCAGCGAGCCAACTTCCAAGGGGTCTTCCAGCAAGATAATACATTTCTAAAAATTCACCAGTCCTGATTTATCAAAATCGAATATATAAATTGTATAATGAGTACGGTTGTGTATTGTAACAATTATTTTATTTACAATGTGTTTGAAGTTCTGAACGTTCAAATGAACGAAATTTTTTCTGATGGCTTTACAAACTAGAAACAGCGCTTAAATATTGATTCAATTTATATTGCAAATTAAAGATTACAAAATAAACTTCAAATGAATTATTATAATTTCATTTGGAATAATATTTTTTGATAAAAAAAACTGGGAAAAATCCAAAAAGCTGAAGACTAAAAACTGAAAAATGTGCAAATAACATGGTGCACAGTCTTCCCCTTTTTTTCTTAGTTTCCCCTTTTTTCTTGAAATTATCCTTTTTCAATAACAAAAAATTACGTAATTTAAAAATATTTTTTTTGCGCAGTAACAATTTTTTGAAACGTGCAAAAACATGTTTTTTCTTTTTGATTGAGTCATATGCACAAATTAAAAGAAAAGTTGAATATGTCGAATCTGAAATGTATTCAGCTTTAATCAAGCATTTTATTATTTTGCTTTTTCAGAAAAAAAATCTTCTGTCGTGATTTAGGAGTTTTTGGATTTCGTATTTGCAACGATTTTGGAAAATTATATACATCACGAAAAAAATGTTTCTCATGAATAAAAAATAATAATATGTTTCGTTGATTTAAACTGAAGAAATTGCAGGTTCGAATCAATCCAAAATACAAGTTTTTGTACAGTTTGCAAACAATTTTAAAGTAACCTTTTTTAAAAAAATTTTAATTGCAAATTTAAAAAAGAGAACAGAAGCTATTAACCGATTTCAAAAATATTTTTCAACTTACATTCAAATTTTCGTCGTGATAAATTTGTATGTCCTGCATTTCCGAACCCGGATTTCGACTTGGCGTGTCTTTTGCCAGCGAGTCGAAGCTGGTCGATTGGGCGGCTGCTTTTGAGAGAAAAGATAGGGAACCAAATAGTTTCCAACTCGGTTTAAAAATCTCGCTCGCTCCTTTCCTACTGCACCTGTTTTTGGAGTCGCGCACTTTCCTATTGTTATCCATCCAGGTGTCCTTCATATTCGTGAACCGTTTTTTCACTATTTCAGCTGGAAATTTATTTGCTATTAAACACTATTCATGCGGATACGAAGTATATTATTTATTTTATCTTAAAAAAAAATAACAAGTTTTCGCGCACAGAAGCAACACTATTTGATAATAAACAAAAATGCATCAAATATATTTGCTTGTGAAAAAAAGACTACGCAACAATTTTAATAACGAACAAATTTGTTTCATGAAATATTACAGGGAAATTTATTTATTAATGTTTTATTAATAAATGAATGGTACAGCGAAGTATTAAGTAAATAAAAATAAAACTTACCGTCGAATTGAGGCCCAAGGACTTGGGCGATTTCGTTCCACTGGCGATTTTTTAAATCGGTGCGTTTATAATTTGAGTCCTTAACGTCCCACAAAATATGTCTTCGTTTAACCTCATGTATGAGGTTAAATTCGGCATCCTCCGTCCAAATTTGCGTTTTTGGGGCCATTTTCCATGCAAAAAAACTTCACAACCAATGGCCTTCGAGTATTTTTTCAATATGGCGACAACAGCTGACGAGTCACGTGACTTCATCGACCGCTGTGATTGGCTACGATCAGCGACGATCGTGTTCCGATTACGGTTACGATTGACGGTCCGGTTCATGCACACGGTGCATCGCTTTCACCCACGATTGCCGTCACTGTTGTCTTCATATATTGTGTTTTCGTGAATTGTCATAAATTATGTACGAGTGTATATAATTGTCAAAAAAAGCGAAAATATACGTGTATGCTTATGGGATCCATTATTATCATGCAAACAACTTGACAACAACACACGATGCACAGTGGGACCAAATGCATATTTTTCGTTCAAAATTTGACTTCAATTTTGCCCCGATTTGCGATTTTTTTCTTGTTAATTACAGAGTAATAAATTTCAAATAGCTCCTTGGTCATGGATTTTGGAATTTTTATTTGCTTATTTATTATATGTTTACTCAAAGTATGAGAAAATCGACATTTTTCACATAATTGTTATTTACTCTCCAAGAATGGTTTGCATATAATGAAAATCATCTTCAATCAACGCAAGAGTACTCACTTATTGTGAGAGTGATTGTTAGTCAGAATATTCATGAATTATTAATATTTAGAATTGTTATAAACAATTTTTTGTACAAGTTTTAAATTTCTGGTTTTTTCAATTGCGGTTTTTCTTTTATCATCTGAATTGATGCAGAAAATGCTCAAAATGCAGATGCTCAAAAATAACATGTGTTCTATTATATTTGTGAAAATACAACAATTGTTGATTTTTTAAACAAATGAAATAAATAAATATAAAACTTTGGCACTTTAGCCTGGAAACAATTTTTTGCTACAAAACTGCTTTAAATGTTTGTGAGATAGATTTGCAGTAACTATTCTCATGTAGAATTACAATAAGCAATTGTTATTATTCATTGTTATTATTTAATTTCAAATCTCACGAAATTTTCATATAATTAAAAAATATTGTAATTTTTGTTAAAAAAAATGTCTTATCTGCAAATACTTTAAATTATTGTGAGAATGATCGTCAGTAACAATTTTTATAAAACATTATTAATTATAATATTTATAAACCATTTTTTTGGAAAATGTTGGTATTATTGTTTTTTTAATTTTGTATTTTCCTTCATCATCTGAATTGATGCAGATATTCTTGAAAATAACATAGGTTCAATTATATTTGTTAAAATGCAATAATTGTTTATCTTGTAAACAAATGAAATAAATAAACATAAAGCTTCGGCACTTTTGCCTGGAAAATAATTTTTTTTTCACTATAACTGCTTTCCATTTTGGTTCGAGAGATTTGCAGTCTATGTTTTTATGTAAAATTGAAAATAAGCAATTGTTATTTTACTTAAATTAAGTTTACTTACAAGATTAACAATTGTTCTATTTTAACAAATATAATTGAACCTATGTTATTTTCAAGAATATCTGCATCAAACTTGAAATTAAATGATAACAATAAATAATAACAATCGCTAATTGTTAATTTTACATAGAAATAGTGACTGTAAATCTCTCTCACAAAAATTGTAAGCAGTTTTGGTGCAAAAAATTATTTTTCAGGCCAAAGTGCCAAAGTTTTATATTTATTTATTTCATTTGTATGAAAAATCAACAATTCTTGTATTTTCGTAAATATAATTGAACATATATTATTTTTAAGAATACCTGCATAAATTGAGATAATAAAAGGAAAACCGCAATGGAACAAACCACAAATTCCAAATTTGTGTAAAAAATGGTTTATAACAATTATAATTGTTAATAACTTATGGATATTCTGACTAACAATTAATCACTCTCACTATTATAATTTGAAGCACTTTTAGCTAAGAATAAATGTTTTTCAACCACAATGTATTTGGCTATTTGTTAATTTAATTTGTTTATAATAATTAAAACATACAATAATAAAATTATTTGTATTCTGGGAGTTTTCTTGCGTTGATTCAAGATGACATCGCAAATCGGGGCAAAATTGAAGTCTGTAGACTTTTTTGAACTAAAAATATGCGTTTGGTTCCACTGTGCGACGTCAGCGAGTATTTTTCCAAGGCAGTGACAACAGCTGACGAGTCACGTGACTTCTTCGACCGCTGTGATTGGCTGCGATCAGCGACGATCGTGGCCCGGTCGAAATCGCTGCGGTTGAAAATAGAGAGAAACTTAAGGCGCATTCAGACGAACGGTTCCCGGTTACGATTACGATTACGATTGGAACCGTCCACCAATCAGCGCGCAGCACGATCCGGTTACGGTTCAGGTTGCGCGTTTAGGTTTCTCTCTATTTTCAACCGTAACGATTTGGACCGTAGCCAATCATAGCGGTCGATGAAGTCACGTGACTCATCAGCTGTTTTCAACTGCCTTGAGGAAAATACCTGCGAATGAATTGTAACTCTTATTAAAAATGAGAAATTATGTGCTTTTTAACATATATCGCGAAATCCATAATTTTAGAATGTATCGATTCAATAAAATAAAAAAAATGCTCATATTTTCAATTATTATCAAGTACTCAATGTAAATCGTTTCATATAAATTACATTTTGCGATTAAATAAAATATGTTTACCTTCTGAATTTCTTTAGATCTTCCAATGACAACTCCAAAAATAGGTTATGGTGAATTCCGTACTGTTCCCGACGCAATAAATAACGCTTCACCCACTCACTACGTTGTACTCTTTTTCTTTTACTCTCTTCTTCCATAAAAATTAATCCCATAAACACACACATCATTTTTCGCTTTTTTTGGCGATTGTATTCTTCGTCCATAATGTATGACAATTCACGAAAACACAATATATGAAAACAACCGTGACGGCAATCGTGGGCGAAACCGATGCACAGTGTGCATGGACCGGACCGTCAATCGTACTGCGCGCTGATTGGTCGACTGGTTACACTAGTTCTGCATTCAACGTAAGAATTCTTTTTGTTATTCTAAAAGCCCAAGAATAAAAAAAAAGTAATTTCAAAGAGCTAAAAACATTCCTATCAAAATAACAACAAAATTCAAAAAATACTTACAACGAGTAAAGAACTGGTGTACACAAGTGCAGTTTTCTGTATTAGTATACAATCAGTAATATTAACCACTACCCAATATTTTCATTTAAACGTCAAAATTAAACTTGATAGATTTCAGCGTTACTCCGGACGAATATGCGAATAAGAATAACTAATAGTATGAGCATAGATTCCTGGGAATCAAAAATTCTATCATTGTAAAAATAGTTATAAGAGTTTCAGTGCTTACAAATGAAGATCACCTGTTGAGTTCAACTGCCATAGCGCCTGACAAGATGAAAAGATAGCTATCTGCATCATTTTTTAATACTTCCAATTAAAAACAAATGTAAAACGAAAATATAATACTCTCGTGTTCGACATTTATTTCTGAACCTCAGACCACTAGAAATTGCTTCGAATTTAAAATATCACTAAATTGTTATTACAATTATATTGCACAGTTATGATAAGGAAGAATGCTTGTAGCACTTCATTCCAACAAAGGTAGCATATTCTCGAATTTCATTTTCATCATTAGCCAGACACGTTCCATATAGGAACAACAGCTTTATTAATTCTGACATCAAAGTTAGCAAATACTAAATCAAGGTAACAATTATTAGTTCCCAATAAAATTGAATTGCCTTAACTCAAAGTATTTACAAAAAGAAGTGAATAAAGCAGCTTTATTGTCAGCCTTGATATTAGTAAAATGATTTTTGAAGTTGAGAATATTGAAAACCCCCAGGATAATCATTTTATGTTCAGAAAGTTCGCGGATAGCTACCAGAGCTAAGATTATCCTCTAAAGAATTTGAACCGAGATGACTGAGGTAACATCAATTTTAAAATCGCTAGCATTGGCTTTCGTTGCATATACTAATTCGCAAGTAGGCATATCGGTGATACTTATATTTACGAAAACAAAACAATAAATAAACTGATTAAAAGTTAAAAATTATCTTGAAATCAAAGGTGCAGTAAAGTATCTTGTCCAATTCATCATGATAATTTAGATCTATACCAATAGCATAGCCATCCTTTTCAATATCTTTTGTGATTTAGACATTTTTAAAATTCAACGCCTCACATACTATTTTTCACATCACAAGTTAATACGTTTCAGCAACATAACAATTATTTAAAGAATGCTCTCTATAGGAACTCAAGGACAATGTGCGTAACTTAACACTTTAGTAATCTAAAATCTTTTTTTTATAGATCCCCCCAATTCGACTACAAATCCTAAAAAATAAATTGCACATTTCTGTTTTTCGAATTTTTTATTTTAACATGTGCCACCTAGCACATGGAATTTCCCATGTAAAACACATGGAGGAAAATCACTTTTTAAAAGAACTTCTGAGGGTTTGAGTTGGTGAAAATGTTATGGGAAAATTCAAGGACTTGCAGAAACACCCCACTGTCCCTCGACAGTTTATGGTGGCCAATGTTTTTTTTTCAAAATCTACGACTTTAAGGCTAAGAATTGATGAAAAATTTACAATACAAAACACATGAAAAGTAAACGTACCATGACTGAGACTACAATTTCAACAAATTTCGTCGCTAAGAACCTGCCTGATTTGAAACGGATCCAATCTTTTGAAATTGAGAAACCATTTTAGTGTCAAACTTCAGACAATCGCGATAAATAATTGTTTAAAACTATTTTAATAGTGCAGCAGTTCAGATCGAATCGGGTTTTTGGTGTATATTGTGATTTTGGAATCAGCTTATCATGTCTTGTGGCATCTTTAATATGTGCTCTAATGTCAGTAAGTCAGCGGTTTTATTACTATACCTTCTTTGTCTTTTAAATTAAACCCATTAACATATAGTATCTATTCGATATTTGTTCGTCAATGTTGTTAACCCTATAATCAACGAGCCTATATTTCAGTGTTCAGTATATAGTTTATTATTGGTTGCCTCTAAAATATCATTTTCAACGACATATCTTCAAATAATTTTAAGCTACAGAATATAATATAATAATTAAATAAATAAAATAATATAATAAAATTATTTTTTTCATAGAATGCATTCCAACCAGAGCGATTATCTGCATCATGCTCTTTACTGCTTGCTACACAAGTTACGTGTGTCGATTGCAGATGCCTATTCTAGCGATCTCTATGATCAACACCATAAACGTAGATGCAACAGATGTTCACCGAGCGTTTAGTTTTTTTTCTAGCGAACCCTTTTATTGGTCATCTAATATCAGAGGTTTGTAGGAGTCACCAAAGAATTATTCTCAAATTTTGAATGCATTCAAACACATCTAAATCTAATTTTTAATCTCACTAAACAGGGCAGCTAATAGCTGCCTACGGTTATGGAAATGTCGTGGGAAATTTACTTGGAGGCATCATGGCTTTAAAGTACGGTCCTCGACGAGCGATTCTTTGGACATCCCTTCTATCAGCAACTACATGTTTGATGTCACCAATTTTAGCACAAGCACATTACGGTGCTTTAATTTTAGCGAGAATAATTGTAGGACTTGCTGGAGGAGTTACATTTCCAGCGTGTCACACCATGGTGGCTAGATGGGCACCGCCAGATGAAAGAAGCAGATTTGTTTGGTCCCTACAAGGTGGTTCCTTGGGTACAATCATTGCAATGCCAATGGTTTCCGCAATTGCTGAACACATTAATTGGGAAACTGGATGGTATTTACCATCCTTACTAATGTTCATATGGATTGCTGCATGGGCACTTCTAGCATACGACTCACCTGGAGAACATCCCTTTATTACAAAGGAAGAGAAAGAATATATTTTAACGTAAGAGAAAGAATATATTTTAACGTAAGAGAATTGATAAATTACATATTAGAAGCAAATGAGTCAAAATTGGCCGTTGTGGATTATACTTGTTTGTATGCAGATACGAACATAGGTGTTTTTAAATAATGTTTTATCATAGAGCGCAGGAGAGCACTGGACAAACTCGGCAACATACCCTGAAAGAAACTCCAGTGTTAGCAATATTGACGTCAGTTCCATTTATCTCCCTGATAATTTGCCACTTTGGGAACATATTTCTTTTATTCTTCTATCAAAATTCAATTATGCTTTATCTTACTCAAGCCTTGGGCTTTACTCTCACAAAAGGCGGACTTATGTCTGCATTACCTCCATTAGGACGAATGCTGTTTGGGTTTTTCTTCAGTTGGATAGGAGACACAATTAAGAGAAAGAAACTGATGTCCTTAACAGCACTTAGAAAGACTGCTACTATTTTCTGTACGATTTATTATTATAATAATTAACCCTTGGTATACACACTAGAGTTTTATCACGAGGTATACACACTGGGTTAGGTTCACCCGGCAAACTTAAACAGCTCATATCTTCGTTCCTAATTGAACAATTTTGCCTCTTTTTGTTGGTCTTTATAGAGAAAATCCTTAAGAATTGAACAGTATGGGTTTGAAAGTGATAAATATGGAAAAACATATACATATTTTTAAATTTTGAATAAAAGAATATCATAGCGTGGTGAGACGCACGTGAGTGTAAATCATTCAGCAGATGCAAAATGTACGCTGGGAGACATGATCGTCAACATAAGCTATGAACATTACAAATATACAAAGGAAATAACATTTACTTAAATTTAGATTTTTCTGTTTTTCTGGATTTTGTAACACCATATACACACTGGGTGAAAAATACCCGAAGAGGAAGTTTTGAAGTGCGTCCTTTGGCAGCACTTTCCTTTCTTCCCCACCTGGGCATAGGCCCACACTTCTTCTTGTTTCGAAACAACAGATCTTGCAAAATCGCGCCGGGTTAGCGTAACCCAGTGTGTATACCAAGGGTTAATAGGCGTTGAATTCTTTTTTGATGCCTTTCTTCATCTCATTCAAGCTCATGTTTTTGTCATAATTAAATGCTGTACGTTTTAGCGCACTTAGTACCAGGAGTTTTTTTGATACTTTTGGGTTTCGTGGTTACCAACCGAGGTGATGACCAGCTGTTATTAGCTAACACATTTCTCACTTTGGCGCTTAGTTTTAATGGGGCAGCAGTCATAGCTAACTTATCAAATAATCAAGATCTATCGCCAAACTATGCAGGATTTCTCTTTGGCATTATGAATACAGTAGCAACCACGTCTGCATTTATTGGTCCTATTCTCGTAGAGGCTATAGCAGGATCATCACATGAAGTGGGTATAATAGTTTGTTGTATAAAATCACTACAAGTTACAAGAAGTGACTGAAAAAAGGATTATTTTCAGATTGGACAGTGGCAAACAGTTTTTTGCATTGGTGCAGGCATATGCTTTCTAAGCACGATTATTTTTATCCTTGGAGGAAGCGCAAATGTTCAAAAATGGAATGACAACAATGTATCAGAAACAGTACCAGATGAATAGTAATAAAAAGGTAGAAAGTACCAGACATTTTTAAAATCCAAAGAAATATAAATATTCAAGTTTCAACAAGAATAGAAGCAATGTACCTACATTTTTTGTCTATTTAGAAGCATTTTTACAAATGAAGCATCGGCTAAAAACTTCATCGCTTTAAAAAAAAGCTTCTATGTTTAAAATTTAAAGAAATGGTAGAATATTAAAAGACAATGATGCATAATCATTATTAAACAACAAAAAACCTTACATTTGAAGTTTTTTTTAAATATATAACAATCCATTGGAGACCATATATGTGTTTTAAAATTATGCAATTGCAATATTGTCAATATTTGTCATCCTAGGTCGAAAAAGAATAACTTTTTTGACTGAGGGTAAAAATTGAACAATTGAGCAAGAATTTTAAACTTTTAAAATTAAAGCGTAAAAAATTTCGGAAATTTTCCCACTAATTTTGTAGGTAAAATTTTCAACTTTGGATAGGAAAAATTATTTTCCTGAAAAACTTGGAGATTTTCCCAATACTTTGGAAAATTTTCCTTTTTGAATGGAAATATTTCGATCGGTTTGGAAAATTTTATATACATGTTTGGAAATGAAAAATTCCTAAAATTTTTGGGTAATTTTCCCATAATATTTGGGAAATTTTCCCACTACTTTTGTAGGTAAAATTTCCATCTTTGAGTAGCAAAAACTATTTTCCTGGAGAAGCTGGAAATTTTCCCAATACTTTGGAAAATTTTCCTTTTTGAATGGAAATATTTCGATCGG
The DNA here is from genome assembly GCA_932178445.1 of Andricus quercusramuli. Lineage (NCBI taxonomy): Eukaryota > Metazoa > Arthropoda > Insecta > Hymenoptera > Cynipidae > Andricus > Andricus quercusramuli. The sequence continues at coordinate 14,885 of CAKNXH010058361.1, read as the reverse complement.
TTTGGGAAATTTTATATACATGTTTGGGAATGAACAATTCCTACAATATTTGGGAAATTTTCCCAATTTACACTCAGAAAAATTCTCACTTCCATAGGAAATATGCTATTTGCCTTTGGAAAATTTGCACATAATTTCGTTGATTTTTGGGAAAATTTCCCCATTTTGAAGTAAAATTCCCCAATAAATTAGGAAAATTTTCCAAATTTATTTTCGGGAAAATTTCCTATTTTTAAAGTACAATTCCCAAATAAATTTGGAAATTTTTTCGGTTCGGAAAAAAAAATCGAAATTTATTTTCAGGAAAAATTTCTATAATATTGGGTATGCTGCGTTCCAATATTTTTTGGGAAAAATCCTAAAATAATTTTTTACATTGTTTCAAAATTATGTCATTTCAAGCAATTTTAAGCTAGAAATATTAATTTATACTAATGTATAGAATTCCTGAAAATAAAAACAAGAATCCAACGCCCAAATTTGGACTTTTACCATAAAATTCTCCTATTTTAATTTTTTTTAAATTCTTTAAAAAAATTTCTTTAAAAAAAAAAATTTCTTTGGACAAAAATAAAAAGAGGAAAGAAATTCTTTTCTAAGAAAAAGTTTTTTTTTTGTTACAATAGGAGAATTTTATGGTGGTTGTCCAAATTTGGTCGTTGGATTCTTGTTTTTATTTTCAGGAATTCTATACATTAAATTGAGTATTGGACGTTAAATAGGATTTTGAATATGACTTTAATCTAATTTAAAATTCCTAAATTTCAATTAATTTATACATTAACATTTGTTTTGAAGTTTTTAAAAATATTCTCTTAAAAATTTCTTTAAAAAAAATAATTTAAAAAATCTCTAGGAATCTAATAATAATATTATCTTGGAACTCGATTTTTTCCTACAATTTTTTAGAAATCCTGCAAAAGAAAAAAAAACTAGCTTAAAATCATCCAGATTCTTTTTTAACAATTTTGGAAATCCTATTAAATATTTTTTTTTTAATTTAAAAAAAAATAATTATTGTTAGTTTTTCTAGGAATTTGCATACACATTTTTTATTCATTTAAAACATTTTAAAATGCTTAAAAAATTTTTTGTGTTCGAAATATTTAAAAATCTACATTTTGTATTAAATGGTTTGAAATCTTTTCACGTTTTAAATTATTTTGGAATCTTTTCAAAACTGATAAATATATTTCAAATTTGCGCGATTATTTTCCAAATTAATCATCTTTCAATTGTCAATTATTAATCAAAAAATTTTGTTTTAAATGTTTTTAAATATTCTTTTAAAATTAATACTTTTAATTCATAAATTTTCAAAATTATAGAAACATTAATTTATACATTAAAATTTGTTTGAAGTCTTTTTAAATATTCTCTTGAAAATTTGTTTTAAAAAAATAATTTAATAACCTCCAGGAATGTAATAAAAATATTATTATCTTGGAACTCGAATTTTTCCTATAATTTTTTTTAAATCCTGCAAAAGAAAAAAAACTAGCTTAAAATCATCCAGATTCTTTTTTTAATAATTTTTGAAATCCTATTAAATATATTTTTTTAATTGATTAAAAAAAAAGAATTATTGTTATTTTTTCTAGGAATTTTCATGCACATTTTTGATTTAAATAAAACATTTTAAATTGCCTAAAAAATTATACATTTTGTGTTCGAAATCTTTGAAAATCTACATTTTGTATTATATTTTTTAAATTTGCGCGATTATTTTCCAAATTAATCATTTTTAAAATGTCAATTATTAATCAAAAAATTTTGTTTTAAATGTTTTCAAATATTCTTTTAAAATTAATATTTTTAATAATATACTTTTAATTCATAAATTTTCAAAATTATAGAAACATTAATTTATACATTCAAATTTGTTTGAAGTCTTTTTAAATATTCTCTGAAAAATTTGTTTTAAAAAAAATAATTTAAAAAATCTCCAGGAATCTTATAATAACATTATCTTGGAACTTGAATTTTTCCTACAATTTTGTAAAAATTCTGCAAAAAAACTAGCTTAAAATCATCCAGTTTCTTTTTTTAACAATTTTGGGAATCGTATTAAATATTTTTTTTTAATTAATTAAAAAAAAAGAATTATTGTTAGTTTTCATAGGAATTTTCATACACATTTTTTATTCATTCAAAACATTTGTAATTGCTTAAAAAAATTATAAATTTTGTGTTCGAAATCTTTAAAAATCTACATTGTTTATTAAATGGTTTGAAATCTTTTCACGTTTTAAATTATTTTGGAATCTTTTCAAAACTGCTAAATATATTTTAAATTTGCGCGATTATTTTCCAAATTAATCATTTTTTAATTGTAAATTATTAATCAAAAAATTTTTGTTTTAAATGTTTTTAAATATTCTTTTAAAATTAATACTTTCAATATTATACTTTTAATTCATAAATTTCCAAAATTATAGAAACATTAATTTATACATTAAAATTTGTTTGAAGTCTTTTTAAATATTTACTTGAAAATTAGTTTTAAAAAAATAATTTAATAACCTCCAGGAATCTGATAAAAATATTATTATCTTGGAACTCGAATTTTTCCTATAATTTTTTTTAAATCCTGCAAAAGAAAAAAAACTAACTTAAAATCATCCAGATTCTTTTTTTAACAATTTTGGGAATATTATTAAATATTCTTTATAAATTAATTTTTCAAACAAAAAAATGGTTAGTTTTTTTTATTGTTCAATTGACATTTATTAATCAAAAAAGTTTCTCTTAAATTCTTTTTAATTTTCTCTTAAAGAAGATTTAAGTTAAATTTATTTTATTAATTATTTATATTATATATATCATATTCATAATAATTATATTTATTTTTATGTATTTCTTATTTATTATATTTATTTAATTTTATTATTAGTAATATTACATTATTTATATTTATATATCTTATTTATTTTTACTATTCATTTTTGTTTTATTAATTAAATTCTTAAAAACGAAACAAAAATTTTCAGCATGAAAAGTCATTTTAAATTTTCTCAGCAAACTTAACAATTTTTTTTATTTTCTTAAAACCTTTAAAGATCCTTGAAAAGCATCAATATTTTTATTTCGAAACCTTCAGAATCTGAATTTAGTTTTTTATTTTTCAAAATATTTTCCAGTTTTAAATTAAACTCGAATTGTTCCTACAATTTTTTTAAAATCCTGTAAAAGTAAAAAAAACTACGCTAAAATCATTAAGATTCTTTTCTAACAATTTTGGAAATCTTATTAAATATTATTTTTAAATTAATTTAAAAAAAGAAGAATTATTGTTAGTTTTTCTAGGAATTTCCATACACATTTTTTATTAATTTAAAACCTTTTAAATTGCTTAAAAAGATTATAAATTTTGTGTTCGAAATCTTCAAAAATCTACATTGTGTATTAAATGGTTTGAAATCTTTTCACTTTTCAAACTATTTTGGAATATTTTCAAAAATGCTAAATATATTTCACATTTGCTCGATTATTTTACAAATTAATAATTTTTCAATTGTCAATTATTAATCAAAAAAGTTTGTTTTAAATCTTAAAAATTTGTTAAATAGAACAATTAAAATTGTAACGTTCAAAGTTTAAATTTAACACTCTGAAACATTAACGATTCGAGGCTTTCTATTTTAAATAGTTCACTTTAAAATTGTTTAATTTTTAATATTTGATTGATAATTACTCATTTTGAAGAAAAAATTAGAATATCACTAAATAATCAAAAAATGTCATCCTTAATTAAAAAATTTCAAATTATATGGTTAAAAATGGTTTAATTAAATTATTTAAATTTTATTAATTAAATCATTAATTATTAATAAATTATTATCACTTTCAGTTTCATTAAAAAAGTAAATATTTATAAAAGTTTCAGTACTTACAAATGAAGATCGTCTGTTGAAAGATGGCGAACCGCATCACTTCTTTAAAAATTCCATTTTAAAATAAACGTAAAAAGAAATTCTAATATTTTCAAATTTAACATTTATTTCTTAACCTTTAGACTACTAAAAATTGCTTTAACTTTGAAATATCACTAAATTATTATTATAATTATGCTGCACAACTACGATATAAAAGAATGCTTTTAGCACACTTCATTCCAACAAGGGTAGCGTATTCTCGAATTTCATCTTCATCATTAGCCAGCCACATTCGACGCTTGTACGTTCCATATGTCATCGCTCGTTCTCGATATAAAACTAAAACCTGCCAAAAAATTTGTGTCAGTAAAAGTTAATTTATTAATACAGAAAATAGGGTAGTTTTCTCACGAAAAAGGGGAAAGATTAAACATTTATTTTCATATTTTGGAAAGAATAAACAATCTTTTTGTAAAAAATGTTACATTTTTAATTAATTTTAAATGATTTTTCAATGATTTCTACCATTAAAGATTTATTTAAAAAAAATTGGATATACTTAATCCATCCACAGTGATATAAAAACATCAGAGGAAAAATAAAATTAGTTAAATACAAAATTTTGATATGTTTAATATCGTTCTCATAAATATTTCTCTCCAAGATGTGTCATTTCATCTTTACTATAATTTTTTTCTTTTCAGAAAAAATCCGAATCATTTTAAAAGACACTTAGAAGGTGTCGAAGTTTTGAAAATATTCAAAATTTAATTAAAATCTAAAGATTTCAAGAAAAAATATAAAATTTTTCAGAATTTTGAAAGGTTTCAAGAAAACACAAAAATTGTCTCGAGATTTCTGGGAAAATATAAATTAATTTTTAACTTTTAAAATAAATTTTCAGAGAAAATTGAAAAAGATTTCAAAATGTTTCCAATAATTTCCTACGGTTTCGGAAAAGAAAATAGAAGATGAGAAAAAAATCAAGTTGGAATAAGTTTTTGCAAGATTCTAAACAAAAATTTTTAAAGATTGCAGAAAGCGTTTAAAAAACTGTGGATTATTAAAGATTTCGAAAAAAGAAGCTTTTCACGTTTTTTGATACGTTTCAAGCGACCAAAAAAAAATATCTTAAGATACCTAAGAAAATTTCAAATGATTTTTTATTTTGAAAAATAAATTTTGAGATAAAATTGAAAAAGATTACGAACCATTCTTAATGATTTCCTACAATTTAAAAAAAAATATATAGTGGATTAAATAAAATTTAAGCTCGAATAAGTTTAAAAAAATAAAGATTTAAAAAATTTGATTAAATTAATTTCAAGAGAATATTTTTTTTTAATATTTCAAAACATTTCAAATCTTGTCCCACAGTTTCGTAGAGTAGTTTAAAAGATTTTTAGCCAATCTTTTTAATTTTGCAGGATAAAAAAAAATTTCAGGAAAAATTGGAATCATTTCAAAAGATACTTAGAAGGTGTGAAAGTTTTGAAAATATTCAAAAATATTTGAAATTTGAAGATTTCAAACAATTTCAAAGATTTTTTTATTTTGTAAAAATAATTTTGAGAGAATATTTTTTTAATATTTCAAAACTTTTCCAATGATTTCCTAAAATTTCGGAGTGGAGATATTATTCTAAAGACTGGGGATGATAAATAAAATATATAATTTGAATTTTTAATTAAAAATAATTCTTTTGAAAATAATTTAATTGCATCACTAAAAGGTGGAAGATTTTTTTTTAATTTCAGGAAATACTTGAATCATTTTAAAAGATATTTAATATGTGTAGAAGTTTTAAAAAATATTACAAAATAATTTAAAATTGAAAGATTTCAAAAAATTTTAACCAAAATGTAGGTTCTTAAATATATAGAAAAAAATATTGAAACTTTTTAAGAATTTTGAAAGATTTCAAGAGAACAAATTTGTCTTAAGATTTCTGGGAAAATATAAAATGATTTTCTATTCTGAAAATAAATTTGAAGAGAAGATTGAAAAACAACTCGAAACATTTAAGAAATTTGAATGATTTAAAGAGAATTCAAACATTTTCTGAAGATTCCCAGCAAAATTAAAAAATTATTTCTTTTATAAAATTAATTTTAAGAAAATATTTTTTTTCAATATTTAAAAACATTTAAAATGTTTCTTAAAATTCCGTCGAGAAGTGGAAAAGATTTTAGGCCCATTTTCTAAAAAAAATAAGGAACAATTCGAATCTTAAACAAATATTTTTATGGTATAGAAGTTATGAAAAGATTTCAGAATAATTTAAAACTTTTAAAGATTGCAAAAAAAATTGAATGTAGTTTCTTGATGATTTAAAAAAAGAAGCTTTTTAGGAATTTTGAAAGTTTCGAGAGAATAAGAAAAACTTTTTAAAATTCCTAGGAAAATTTTTAACAATTTTTATTTTCAAAAATACGTTTTGAGAGAGAAAAAATTAGGTATTTAACTTTGTACATTTTAACTAAAATTGATAATCTTCTAATACTTATTTAAAAAGTTCAACTTGCTTTAAAATGTTTCATCTTCAAATTTTTTTAAAAAACGTGTACCTTATTTCTTCATAAATAATTTATTTAAGTGCTAGAATTGCCTTAATTATTATTAAATAATGTTTAAAATTTCAAATATCGCATATTTAACGAGAAAAGGGGAAAAAGGGGTAGTTTTGTGAGAATAGGGGAAAAAGGGGAAACTAAGGAAAAAAGGGGATAAAATATAGGGACCAAAAGGTACTTTTTATCACGCTCATAGGACATTTTTTTACGCTTAAAGAATAACAAATTGAGGATAAATCAGGGCTCGGAACGGGTTACTTTTTAGTAACTTATTTACTTTTTTGATCCCTGGTTACTAAAAAGTTACTTATTTTATGAAAAGTTCCTTTTGGTTACATTTTTTGCCCGAAATAACGAAATGAATTAATTCATTAATCGTAGTATTTAAAAACTTGTGAAAAATGTAAAAATTCAAATTTTTTCAGTAAATTTGGTACTTTAGAGCCGGGAAAATTAGGGGAAAACAATAAAATAATAATTTGTTCGTATGTAAAATGTATAAAAAGGACTTATTAATTGAATTATTTTCAATCCTGATAAAAATCGCAATTTAGCTACAATTGCTAGTTTTTAAATTAAGATTACAATATTTTTTGTTGAAATTTTAGTTCAAAATTCGTCTTTTTTGGTAGAAAATTAATCTTCTTGATTGAAAATCACCATTTTGTGTTAAAATAAATAATTTTATTTAAAAATTCATGTTTTTGGTTAGAAATGTACTTATTTTGTTGAAAATTTTGGTTGACAAAATACTTTTTTGTCAAAAATCCATATTTACTGGTTGAAAATTCAACTATTTTATACAAATTTGTTTTTTTTTTGCTTAAAAACTGAACAATTTGGTTGAAAAATAACCTATTTTGTTGAAAGATTGTCTTTTAAATGAATTCTACTGTTTTTTATATTAAATTTTATTTTTTTTAAGTTATTGTAAATTTTCGTTCATCTGTTTTGCTTAGAAAAATTCAACCATTTTGTTAAAAGTTAAATTACTTTCTTGAACATACATTTTTTTGTTGAAGATTCATAATTTTGGTGGAAAATTCTTGTTTAAAAATTATTCTTTTCGGTTAAAAATTCAAGTATTCCAGTTAAATATTTATCATTTTAGTTTAAAATTCATCTTTTAGGTTGAAAATAAAATTACTAGGTGGAAAGTTTCAAACTCTTTTTTTACAATTTTTTGTTGTTGTTGAAGATTAGTCGTTTTAATTAAAAATTAATTTCTTTTGTTGAAAAATGAGCTGTTTCATTGAAAACATATTTTTCTTTGGATGGTTTTCGGTTGAAAATTATTTTTTTAGCTGAAAATGAAACTATTATTCCATGACTTTAGTTAAAAATTCATCTCCTTAGTTGAACATTGATTTTTTGACTAAAAATTTAATTATTCAATTTTTGGTTGAAAAATTATCTTTCTTAGTTGCAAATTCGTCTTTTTCGGTAGAAATTAGTCTTCTTGCTTGAAAATTAATCTTTTTGGTGAGAAAAATTAATATTTAACAAAACAAAAAAAAACGAATTTTCAAGAAAATAGATAAATTTTTAACCAAAGAAATTAATTTTCAATTAAAATAAGGAACATTTAACCAAAACACAATAAATTTTCAACCAGGAAGATTAACTTTCTAAAAAAAAAAAGAATTTTCAACAAAATAGTGCAATTTTTAGCCAAACAAATGAATTTTCAACTAAAAAAAATATATAAATTTCCGACTAAAAATGGAATAAATAGTATTCGAAGATTTTAAGATTTAACCAAAGAAATTAATTTTCAACTAAAATAAGGAATATTTAACCAAAAAACAATTAATTTTCAACCGGGAAGATTAATTTTCTAAAAAAAAAATATATAATTTTCAACAAAATAGTCAAATTTTTAGCCAAAAACATGAATTTTCAACTAAAAATATAAATTTCCAACTAAAAATGGAATAACTATATTCAAAGATTAAAAATTTAAGTTCCAACTATAAAGAAAGAATTTTTAACAAAATAGTTAAATATTCAATCAGATAAGAATTGTTAAACAGAAGGATGAATTTTCAAGAAAATACATAAATTTTCAACTAAAAAATATCCATTTTCAACTAAAAATGGAATAGTTATGTTTTTGGCTAGAAAAATTAATATTTAACAAACAAACAAAAATTTCAAGAAAATAGTTAAATTTTCAACCAAAAAAATTAATTTTCAACTAAAATAAGGAATTTTAAACCAAAAAACAATGAATTTTCAACCAGGAAGATTAATTTTCTACAAGAAATAAAAAAAATTTTCAACAAAATAGTAAGATTTTTAGACAAACAAATGAATTTTCAACTAAAAAATATAAATTTCCAACTAAAAATGGAATAATTATATTCTAAGATTAAAAGATTAATTTTTAACCACAAAAAAGAATTTTTAGCAAAATAGTTAAATTTTCAACAAAAGTAATGAATTGCTAACCAGAAGGATGAATTTTCAAGAAAATACATGAATTTTCAACTAAAAAATATAAATTTCCAACTAAAAACGGAATAATTATATTCAAAGATTGAAAAATTAATTTTTAACCATAAAAAAAGAATTTTTAATAAAATAGATAAATTTTCAACCGAACTTAATTTTTTTTTATTTTCTTAAAACCTTCAGAATCTGAATTTAGCTTTTTATTTTTCAAAATATTTTCCAGTTTAAAATTAAACTTGGATTTTCTCAAAGCTTGTAAATATCTCTTAAACTAACTCAAATTTTTTCTAAATTTATAATTTTTAAATTGTTATTTATGCATCAAAATTAATTAATTTCACTTAAATTTATTGAAAATTTGTTAAATAGAACAATGAAAATTGTATCGTTCAAAGTTTAAATTTAATACTTTGAAATATTAACGATTCAAGGCTTTCTATTTGAAATAGTTAGTTTAATATTGTTTAGTTTTTAATATTTGATTTATAATTGCTCATTTCAAAGAAAAAAGTAAGATATTACTAAATATTCAAAAAAATTCAGCCTTAATTAAAAAATTTCAAATTAAATGGTTAAAAATGTAATATTTCAGATTGAAACATATTTTAATAGGATTTGAAATTAAATAAGAGCTTTTAATTAAGAATCTATTAATTTGAAATTATTTCAAAATTAAGAATAGTTTATAAAATTTCAATCGAACATTTACATTTGTTTAAGTACTGAGGCTTTCAAATTGAAAAATCTAGATTTTTAACGTTAAAATATGTAACTTGCATAATTTTGAACAGATTTAGAATCGTCCTGTAAAATCAATTATTGTTCAATTTTCAATAATGCAACTACAGCTCAAGGTGAATTATTATAATAGCACAAATTCTTGGTAAAATTGCATTTTTTTTTAAATTGCAGTTTCTTGTAGAGACTTATATATTACATATCTTACAAAAATTTATAATAAAGTACAAGTCGAAACGTTGATGCGAATTCTAGAAGTATTGTTTGTAAAAATGTATATTTTTTTGTAATTTTCTACAATAATTAAATAATTGACGTAAAATTAAAAGAGTTTTTATAAAATAAATTTTTCACCAAATATTTGAATTCTCAAAATAAAAAAGATCAATTTTGAACCAAAAATGGAATTGCTACCTTTTCATTTGAAGAAACTAATTCTCAAAGGAAAAAACCAATTTTCTACCAAATTATTGAATTTTTGAGGAAAAAAAA
>CAKNXH010058360.1:0-26095 GCA_932178445.1 Andricus quercusramuli | reverse complement strand
CTCACCCCTGATATTGAAGTCAAGGCCGAGTGTTTCAGCAGCCTCTTCTGCTGCTTTGTAAAGAAACGCCCCTTTGCCTACTCCATCGTGTTTTCTGACCATTTTAAGAAGAGGATCTTGTCCATTTGCGACAATATGTGCTGTACCCAGAATAAACCTGTTGTGAAGACATTCAGGATTCAGTATTCCACGACCAGCTTGACGGCGTGAGATGTAAAGTCGGGGAACAGAAGACTTAAGGTGCATGCTTTTGTCCATGTGGATAACCTGTTGGGGCCCGATATCGAGGGATCTGAGCTCGTCCTTCGTCCATGAAACTACTTCAAATGAATAGAGTACTACTGGGACGGGAAGCATTTTCGTTGCAGATACTTTGTTGCTCGCCGACAGTTCGGAAGACCGTATCTGTCGGAGGAGACGTTTGTATTTGCATCGGAGAGTATCCTTTACAGATTTTACGTCCTGAATGCGGCTTTGTGGCACGCCCAGGTATGTATAGGTCTCTCCAGCGCAAAGGTGTCGTATAGCGCTTCTGTCAATGAGTTCAGGATCTTCGGGGATGCCGTTAAGTTTTTCTTTCTTCAAATTAACCTTGGCGCATTTCTCTAACCCGAACTTCATTCCAATCTCTTGAGTGTACTCTTTGACCATTTTTAGAGCTAGATGTAGTTTCTCTTGATTTCTAGCATAGATCTTAAAATCATCCATGTAAAATACATGAGTTACCTTATGCTTTCGATTTCCAGGTTTGCCGCAGAGGTACCCTTCGGAATAGCGAAGTGCGAGAGATAGTGGCAATGATGTAAGGCAAAAGAGGAGAGGGCTCATGGTGTCGCCCTGAAACACACCTCTCTGAAAGGTGATACTGTTAGTGATCACACGATGTTCTCCAGATAAGATGGTAAATCTGGTTTTCCAAAGCGGCATTAATCTCTCTAGGCATCTCACGATGTGTGGATGAACCTTTAGTCTTTCCAACAGACAGATGATAAGTCTATGGGAGGTTGAATCAAAAGCTTTTCTGTAATCTATCTAGGTCATCGATAGAGATCGTTGATAGGATGCTGCGTCTTTACAGACACATCTATCGATGAGCAGGTTCTTCCGACATCCTGCTACGCCTTTCTTCGAGCCACGTTGTTTATACATCTCTTGCCACACAGGTTCAATTGTCCGAAGAATCCTATCATTTAAGGTGGCTGTGAAGATCTTATACAGTGTGTTCAGACAAGTTATTGGCCCGTCATTCTCAGGGTCAGCTAAGTGTCCCGTCCTCGGCAGGAGCACTGTGCGCCCTTCCACCAACCACTCCGGAATAGGCTCTACCGACTTTAGATATGAGGTGGAAATGCGGGCCAGATGCTGGTGCATTGGAGGAAACTTCTTCCACCAGAAGGTTTTGATACCATCTGGTCCCGGAGCGGGAAAGTTCTTCATGCCTCTTAATATGTTTTTCACCTCCTCGGTAGTGATAGGTGAGCATTCTTCCTCAGGTGTTATGAGGGCATTGCACAGCTTCTTGAAGCTATTTATGTTCTTTGCATCTTCTTGAAGTGGATGCTGGACCTCGTAGACTTCTCTCCAAAATGCTTCGACCTCCTCTGGTTTGGGCAGAGGTCGACAGTAATTGGAGGGTCTTGGAAGAGTTAAGATGGATCAGATGAAAATTGTTGATTTTCTCTTACCCACCTCTCTCTTCGCTCTAGACTTCTCCTAGCGTTTGATAGTTGATATGGTGAAAGGTTTAGGATTTCCAACGAACCGCACTCTGTCCTGGAAGAAACACGTAATGAACATCTCGAGAAACGCATTTAGAATTTTACAGCAGCTACATAAAAAGAAAGACTCCTTCCCTACTTCAACAAGGATTTTTTTAGTTAAAAGCTTCCTTATGCCATTTTTTGATAATGATTGCGTTGCATTCGACGACATTACGGATAACTTAAAACGATAAATTGGAACGAGCCCTAAATGCATGTATCCGTATTATTTATAATTGATCTAAAAGTGAACACATCTCTTCATATCGTTAAAAATCTGGATTCTTGACAGTAGCTGAAAGAAGGGAATTTTCGATGGGCAACTTACTATACTCCATATTCGCAGATGGGACCTCTCAATAGATATTTGAATTATTCACGTTCGTGAATAGATTTCGTGATAGAGGTTTAATCCTAAAAATTCCAATAAATAGAACTTGAAAAATGCAGAGCTCGTTCATGCTATGGGGTGCACGTCTGTGGAATACGCTTGCACCTTGTTTCAGAAAGGATCCCTCACAGCATCATCTTAGGAAGTTCCTTCAAATTTTTGTTGGATGATGCGAACTCCCTGCTTGAAATTAAACATTGGTAGTGGGTTTTTTGAACATATCATACATTTACGGCCGGTTACTTCTACCTTTCTTGTGTCTCCTTCGTATTAAGAAAACAGACAGAAATGCACACTTGTGGAATCCCAGACTGAAGTACATGAAAGAAGAAACTCGACAACTTTTTAACAGGGGTAAAAAGAATGGGAATTGGGACTTGTAGATCGCAACCTTAACAAGATATAATAAGACAAAAAATGTCATAAGGGAATCGTGGAGAGTGTATTGTTATGAAATCGAGAATATATATGACACTGCTAGACTCCAGAGTACCTTGAGGGGTAACTCATCCTGGCAATAAAAGCCATTTATATTGCTTCCGGTTCAAATCGCTGAGATGTTTAATGAAATCCTTGAGCACCTAACCAGCGTACACTTTCCGGGCTTGAACTTGGATTAAACGAACAAGGGTGCGGCCCTTGAATCACACCCCCAAGGAGGGCAATCTTTTAGAGTCATAATGAAGGATTGTAGTAGCCAGTCATACTGGCATTCATTCAAAAATAAAATGGGTAGTTATATAAGTCAAGCCATTCAAAGCTACAGGAGATGATGGAATATACATACTGATAGGCAAAATCCTTTAGACCGGTCAGCTTGACATCGTTCGTGGTGAAAACACTAGAAAAAATGGTGGGCCTTTACTTGAAAGAGGGAATCTAACGGAAACGCCTTTCGAGGTGAATAAATCTGTCGCTCAATTAGGCAGATATACCGTAGACGCTCTCTATGTGTTTATCTCCCGCATTAATAATACAATGCGGGAAGGTGAATTAACAAATGAAAAATTTCTAGGTAGTTTAGGGGGCATTTGAATCCATATGCGGCCCTGCTGAAAGATACGGAGTTAGTAACATGGTAAACAGGTGGATGCTTTCCATGTTAGAAAGAAGAGTGGTACATACTTCGCTACATGGTAAAGAAGTGGAGGCCATCGTTTCAAGGGGATGCTCAGAGGGATGAGTTCTTTGATCCACCTAGTGAGCGCTTGTCATTGACGACCTGAATTGTATTCTAAACGACTCGAGGTTTTACACTTAAGACGAGCTGGCGATCCTGTTAACAGATATGCACGAGGGCACTTCAGTGATATTTGTCCCTGAATTAACCTGGAAAGTCCACATTGACACAATGGCGAAAAAAGCTATGATGGCTTTTTGGTCCTGTAGATGCGCAATAGGAAAAACACGGGGCTTTACCCGATATTGCTTACTGGTTATATACAATCAAAATCAGACATGTAACAGTATATGCATTAACGATCTAGTTGCCAGGGACTGAGCTAATCAGTGTTATTAAACAACTCAAAAGCCTCCAAAGGTCTTTTGCTCATCGATCACTAGTGCATTGAAACCAACACCGACTGGGCTCCCGGCCAAAAGGATATTAAAATTAATTAGAAAGCAGATGCACTGGCAAAGATAGAAGCTTTGCAGCCCCTGTTGGGCCCGGAACCCTACTGTGGTATCTTTTACACATCGGCGAATGGGATCCTTGGTAAATGACTCTCGGAGGAGCATGCGAGATATTGAGTCACTGGACACTGCAGACTGAGAAAACACTTGACCAACATGAGGATTGGAGACCACCCTTGTTGTCGCAATTGTGATTTTGGTGAGGATACAACTCATCACATACTTTTTGCATGTGATGCACTGGCATGCCTCAGAAACAAATACCTGAGGGATTATTTTCTCGAACCAGCAGACTTTTAAGACATCTCTTGCAAATCAGTGTATGCCTTTGTGGTAAACACTAACTGAGCATGGTAGCATGGTAATAGCATGGTAATAGCATGTTATATATTATAATAATTGATTTCATTAATTTAATATTCGAATGCCCCCAAAATACCTAGAAATTCTGCATTTGCTAATTCACCTTTCCGCATTGTATTAATAATGCGGGAGGTAAACACATAGAGAGCGTCCACGGTATAGCTGCCTTTTTGAGAGACAAATTGATTCCCCTGGAGAAGTGCTTCCGTTAGGATTTCCTCTTTCAAGTAAAGGTCCACTAAAGGATTTTGCCTAATAGTATGTATCCACAACCAGCTTTCGAATGAAGATTGCCATTACCTATTTCCATGCTACAGGGGTAAATCCCATTACTAAGCATGCCCGGGAGATGCCGCACAATGGACCCATCAAGGACTGTAATTCTTCTTGAATTAATTTAGAGAATATTTCATCATCTCCTGTAGCTTTGAATGGCTGGACTTATATAACTACCCATTTTATTTTTGAATGAATACCAGGATGACTGGCTACTGCAATTCTTCATTATGACTCTAAAAGATTGCCCTCCTCAGCCATTTGAACCGGAAGCAATATCAATGCCTTCAATTGACAGGATGAGTTATCCCTCAAGGTTCTCTGGAGTCTAGGAGTGGCATGTACATGCTCGATTTCATAACAATACACCCTCCGCGATGCCCTTATGACATTTTGTGTCTTATTATTATATCTTGTTAAGGTTGCGATCTACAAGTCCCAATTCCTATTATTTTTACCCCTGTTAAGAAGCTGTCGAGTTTCTTCTCACGTGTCCTTCAGTCTGGGATTCCACCAGGGTGCATTTCTGTTTGTTTCTTAATACGAAGAAAACAATTGTCCTCGTATATATACAAGAGAGGTAGAAGTAACCGGCCGTAAATGTATGATATGTTCAAGAAACCCACTACCAATGTTTAATTTCAAGCAATGAGTTCGCATCATCCAATAAAAATTTGGAGGAACTTCCTAAGATGATGCTGTGAGGGAGCCTTTCTAATACAAGGTGGAATTTTATTGCACAGGCGTGCACTTCTTAACATAAACGAGCTCTGCATTTTGCAAGTTCTGTTTATTGGAATTTTTAGGATTTATCCTCTATCACGAATCTGGCCTGGTTAGGATTTCTATCAGCAACAGTGAATAATTCAAATATCTATTGAGGGGTCTCATCTGCGAATATGGAGTATAGTAAGTTGCCCATCAAAAATTCCCTTCTTTCAGCCTCTGTCAAGAACCCAGCTCTTTAACGATATGAAGAGATGTGTTCACTTTTAGATAAATTATAAATAAAACGGATACATGCATTTAGGGCTCGTTCCAATTTATCGTTTTAAGTTATCCGTGATGTCATCGAACGCAATGCAATCACTCTAAAAAATTGTATGAGGAAGCTTTTAACTAATAGAATCCTTGTTGAAGTAGGAAGGGAGTCTTTCTTTTTATGTAGCTGCTGTAAAATTCTGAAGGCGTTTCTCGAGATGGTCATTACGTGTTCCTTCCAGGACAGAGTGCGGTTGGTTGGAAATCCTAAACCTTTCACCATATCAATCATATCAACCTTTACCCAGTTGGATAAGTCGTCCTTACTATTTCTGATCCGTTCCCACCTATTCTTGTGATAAAACTCAAACCATTTAATAGCTAAATCAGATGATTTAAAAGGCTCAATTTTTGAAGTAAAAGGGTATGGTTTACCGAGTAAAATGCTTTTGAAAAATCAAATAAAACCACCACTGTGACATCCTTTCTATCGACTGCCAATTTAATATCGGTGGCGTATTTAAGCGACGCCGCTAAGGTACTGTATTTAACTCTGAAGACAGATTGCAAAGGGTCCATTAATTTATTTGTTTCCAAAAAATCTGTCAGCTGGCGATGAACAATCCGCTCAAGCGGCTTAGAGAGAGTGTTCAAAATAGAGATAGGACGGAAATCACTGGATGAAGAAGACTTTGTGATCTTGGGAATAGAACGGATGACTGCCATTTTCCAGCCATCTGGGAAAATCCCACTCTTAGGCGAAAAGTTGTGAATTTTCACCAGAATCGGAAAAATAACAGTTATGACAAGTTTGATCGTTTTAATAGGAATGCCATCTGGGCCAATAGCATTTGCATGGACTTAAGAAATTGCGTGCAAAAGGGACACAGGGGAGATGTCTGAGAAGAAAAGGTTACTATCATCAAAGAGATTCCCGCGCAGGGCGTGGCGAGGGTTGGATTCACTAATGAAGGCTGATCAGGTGTTAAAAACGCCCGCTGGGAATCCGAAGGCATTACTCCATGTCGAGGTCTTCATGCTTAGGCGAAATTAGTCGCAAATGTCACAGTAAATGCCATACATTATCCTTTTTGTTTCTATTTCTGGTGACGTTGTAATTATACTGGCTCTGAGTCTCTAATTTTTGTTTGCACTAGTCCACGGAGTTTACGGAATTCTTTCTGAATAAGGGCATTTTTAGTTCTGTTAGCTAGTCTAAGTTTTGAGTCTCGGGCCCTAATTCAATCTCTAATTTCTACAGTTAGCCATGGTGCAGCTTCTTTGCGTGCGATGGGGATGAAGAGAGGCGCAAACTTGTCAACGGCCTCCGTTAAGATAGAAACAAGCCCGTTTAACTTAGACTTAACATACCCTGGTAAAATAAGATCATCCTAATCCTGGGTCTTTAGGCGGTCATAAAATTCCTGCACTTTAATATTAGTAGGACCACGGATCTGCATAGCAGATGGCCTGGTTGGATGGTTACAAGATAGTTGGTATTCAATGTTCATCCGATGATGACTGGAAAGGCTGAGAATAGGGTGCTGCGCATAAACAGTTACTATGTCCAAATCATCAACTAATATAATGTTAATCAGTGTGCTAGTCCTGTCAGTGCGGTGAGTGAAATTATGTGGAAGCATACAGAAAAAATCACAGACTTTAAGTAAATCATTAGATTGTTAGATATTATTAGATTCGTGTTTGAATCTCCCATTAAAATTATGTTTTTATAATTAGGAACAAGCACTGAAAAACTTGCATGTGAGTAAAAGCATACCCCACCTCCCCTTCTTTGCTCTCTTTGCCGACGAAGCAACAAATAATCGTATATCGTAACGGCACTGAAGGGGGTATCAGGTTTCAAGCACGTCTCTGCAACTACAATAATATGATAATCACTGGAACTAAATTTTTGAACTCAAGAAATTGGACCAGGAGAGATTGAGCATTGATATGGCGAATTCTCAGCTTTTCCATGTGTATGAGTCCGAGTACGATACGCGAGAAACAGTCTGAAGCAGATGATGAGACCCTTCAATACATGTCAATACAGTAAACAAGGTAAACAAGATATGCCCGACCACATGCGCCGTCACGAGAAAAAATATTTTTCTCACTCAATGAAACCTATATTGCTTGATCCCCACATGCGTACATTATTCAATTCAAGAGCGTATTTAACGCTTTTAAGAATTAACCTAATTGAAATGAGGAAATTATTTATTAATATGTGAAAAACCGATTCAAAGAAAGTAGGTTGTTAGCTATCCAGAAATCACTTCTTCGAATAAATCATGTTTACACTTATTGTAAAAAATATTGGGTAGGCTATGTAAGTGTGCCAAATTTGGTTTTCGTTTTATATTTGACATTATAGAAGAAGGAAAAAAAATTATTAGCTGTCAATGATTCATAATGATAGATTAACAATTTAAACCTTTTTCGGGTTTCAATCGTGTGCAAAACTACGAATCTTTCCGACATTTCGTGAACATTGCAGTCCACTTCTTCAGGGCTGACCTGAAACTGTTATGTTGTTTTTATATATGTATTCTCTACGATGCCTGTGATTGGCTAGAGCTCCTCCTGGTGGGAACTGGTCGCACTTGATTGGTCAATCAAGTCTTTTTTTTAAAACCCGGGAGGACGGAAAGCCAAATCGGATTAGTATTATATCCATTGTCTCTATTGATGTTATTAGGGTGTTTTAAGATTTCGATTGCTTCTCTACGTTTTCTTGGGAGAATGATGTACGTTTTTGTGATGACGATCGATTTGTCAAATAAAATGCTATCTCCCATTTCTATATGATGCTCGGCTAGTGCTGATTGCGCGAAAAGTTTTAGCCTGCCTTTACTCTCATGTTCCTTTATATGCTGGCTCATCGCCCTCCCAGTTTCTCCAATATCGACTTTGCCACAAGAAGAAGGGATTCTATATACTCCTGGATCACTGAAAGGAGCCTTTTTATCTTTAGGGTTGTTTATAAGTTGTCCTATTTTCGCAGGTGGTTTAAGTATGGTTTGGATGTGGTGATTGTTGAGAATTCTTCCTATTTGTTATGTGATTTGTTCTGTCGTCAACTCCCTTGTATACAGAAAGTAAAAAGTTCAAAAATGGGAAATCTGTTCGTAATATATGGAATTAATTGAAGATTTTTTTTATTCAAGTTTACAGTCAAATCAAACAATGTTACAGTGTTATAGAATAAAATATATAAGAAATTCCTTAAAAAGCTCTTGGTCAAAGCATTCGTTGCCGTTGATTTTTTTTCAATCTTTTATTTGTTTTATACATTCAGTCTTCAAACCCGATGAAAATCAATTAATTCTTGTCATTTTCACGTGTGGTGCAATTTTTATTTCAACTGGCTTATATTTTCAAACAACCAAAATTGGGAACACTTCCAGGGGACGAAATTTGGAATTAGCGCACTGCCACCATAGTGACCGCTCCACTAGATCATTCCAGCGAATTCCACTAAATTAATGCATATTAGGAAACTGTATTATATTTTGAATAACGTATCATAAATATCAACTTGAAAAAATACTTATTTGTACGATTATAAGGCTATACCAAAGTATGACGTCTGTAAGACCTTGTCGTAAACTTCTGATGTATTGCAATGACACAAAAATGCCACAATAAACATAAGTCTGTCAGATTACTAAGCTACAGTAGCTCAACATCCCCACCGAGGGGCATTGAAAAAGCAAAATAGCTGAGAAATCCGAAGGTACAGAATTAGGCACGGGGACGAAATTTGGCCAAGAATATTGACTAGATATTTGGCTTAGGGGATGTTTTTTCATCCCAGTTAGAAGTCCCAAAAGGATTCTTGATGCAGATTAATGGTAAAAAAGTTATTAATATTTTATATATTAAAAAAAATTAGTTTTCTTTAATATATAAAAAAATTGTAAGCGGGGACTTTGAACAGAAAGGAGAAATTAGTTGATACTTATTTTTGAGGGCGAGAGGGATGTGGGCCACACACCCACCCCACTCACACTGAACCCCTCTTCCAGGGGAACTTAAAAGAACCCCGCGTCCTAATCTTGAGCATTTTAAAGCAGGGATCTTGGTAAGGTGGCACGATGGACCTTTAACTAACTTTAACCGAAAGATCTTCGAAGTTAGGTTATATTCATTTGATACTATTTTATGTTGCCATTAAAGTACTTTTTGAACAACAAATTTCCAATACAAACTTTTTTCCAAAAATTTTGTTCAAAATTTCAAGCTTTCATTCCTTTCCTAATTTTTTCAATTTTCAAAATCATTCCAGAATCATTCAATTACAACTTAAGATGAAATAGTGATTAAATGAATGTTTCAACAACTTTTGCTGTGATGAAAGTGTTTTTGTCAAATATGCGAAAACTTCTGCAGATTATACAGATTTTATTTTGGAAGATAATTTCATGATAATTTTTACTCAGCTTTTAAGTAATAAGAAGCCTATTATATTTGAAAATCTCTTCAAAAAAATAAGAAGAAAATGGTGATTTAGAACAATTCTCCCACGATTTTTCGAATTGTATATCAACAAAAAATTTCATTGAAATTTTTCTTCTTCATTATCAAAATTTTACATTTTGAAAAAAGCGCTCTCACGGATTTTTTATTTTTGCGCAAAATATGCGCATGCTATATAAGAATAATATTCCGCAGAAGAACTTCTAGTAATATCTTTTTTAGGTTAAAGTTGTTTGAGGCTTCCGTGTGGGAGACAAGGGTGGATCCAGAACATTTTTTGGAGGGTGCAATTTTCAATTTTTTCAGCGTATGTAGGTAAAAAGGGCGGGGCTCCCCCAAATGATGCGAAATAACTTTTTCTATTGAATATAATATGGTAATAAATTTGACTTTATTCATATTTTTCAATTATGGTGTTCACATTTATAAAAAAAAAGCCTGAAAGCACTTGCAGATTTAGGATCGGAAATTGTACATGAACAAAACAATTCTTGATTATGATAAGAATTCTAATCTACGATTGCACGTTCTTGCATAGCGATCTATGACTGTCAGAATAAATTCTGATATCCTGATGAATATGAAGTAAGGATAATCCTGCTAAACGGTCGTCGCTCATCGTCGTACGCATCCACGTTTTTAATCATCTTAATGCTGAAAAACTTCGCATTGCTTTAGCTACACTAAATGGTAGACATGCCGGTACTTTTAGAAGAAAAAAAATTTGCAGGATAAATATCCTTCTCATATGCTATAAGAGCTCTTCGCGCTGTTGATGGAAGTTTTTCAATTACTCCTTTTTCACGAGACCATTTGGTGTTCCAGGATCGCAATTCTGCAGTAAATGTCCTTTCAGATATTTCAGGCGCCTAGTTCCAAAAACTCGAGTACCATTGTGCACAAACCCGAACAGCTTCTAAAAATGTATCATCCTCTTCATTGTTTTTAATATCATTTTCTGGCGAAAGTATGATTAGGTGGTGCTCTTTTGAAGTGTCTTCAGAGAATCGTGTTTTCATATGCTGTATCACACTCTCCAGTAGTGGAACAAACATAGACTGTCGAAAAAAAAGTTTCAGGCTAATTATTCGGATAATTTGATCAAAGGCTTTGCCTACTACCAGTCCTTGAAATTTGTAGATTAGCTTCTAATTTCGCAGCCATTTGATGGACTTCCTGGTAAAGGTTATGAAAGTAAGTTTTGCATCCCGTCGGTTCACGTTTCTTCTCCAGAAACGCAAGATTATCTTTCAATGCTTCTCTAGCAACACCAACGTCAATACTAGTTTTCTGAAATAGTCGACTCAGAAAAAGAGTATCAAACAATACGTCAGAAAGACAGATAACAGAGATTAAAAATTATGTGTCACGTATAGCAGAAAGAAGTGTTCTGGCTCTGGGGGCTACGTCATGGTCAGACCACTTTGAGATTTTCCAATGAGCTTCAGCGATTTCAAGGTACCCATTTCGAAATTCTCGAACTCCGTAATTTCTTTCAATCCACCGAGATTCGCACAATTCTGACATTTGATGCCCTAATAACTTCTCGAGCAGATTGATACGCTTCGGCGACACAGTAAGAAAGTTTATCACCGACTTCATAGTTCGGACACTATTTCGGACTTCAGATACAGTTGATGATTTCAAAATTGATAAATCAAGAGCGTGATTTTGACAAGGGTAATGAACAGCATTGTGTGCTTCATATTTTATTGTGGCAACCGCACTTAGAGTTTCTGAAGTCATCATAGCACAGTTATAAGTTCCTATACCAATGCAGCAATCTAATGGTAATAAATATTGCTTGAGAATAGAAAGAACCTGGTTCCCTATGTCATCTCCAGTTATTTTCGGTTCTTTGTCTAGATCCTCATATTTGGTTTCTTTGCACAGACTTATAAAACCACGAAAATTCTCGCTAATTTTCTCTTCAAAAAAATACCGAAGAGAAACTATCAGCTGTGATTCATTCGCAGCATCAGTTGTTTCGTCAAACTCCACTTGCTTGAACTCTCCCAATAATTTTTGGAACAATTTCTCCTCCACAAGTGTTAATCAAATCTTTCTGAGTTACTTTGCTGATGTAAGTAGCACGAGAAGTAACCGTTTCTGAATACCTCTGAAGATTGGTATCACCTGCATCTAATCAAAACCGATGTCCTGCTCGAAAATTGCCTTCGTTTACTCCTGAATCTTCACCAAATGATCTGTCATCACAATGTTCTCTTAACGAAATATTTTGGCGTCCCATGAAAATTATACTTTTTATGATAGGAATAAGTTTTTTCCTTTTTTTCTCGATTTATTTCAGGCGAAGATTATTAATTATGTTTCCAATATTCATTTCGTCATCATTAGTCACCCTAAAAAAACCTTAACTCAGGATGAGATGCGCCCGAAGAATGATGCCTCATGTTTAGATCCGTTCGAGATGAATTTAGATTCGCTTGAGGAAACCTTGAGCGAGATTCTGGTGCATTTGATCCTGGACAAGAAACAACACCATTATCGGGAACATCGGCACACGATGGACCTTTTCGTTTTGAGCTCGTATTTTTCTTTGTTAATTTTTCATGCGACGTTATTCCTTATGATTTTATCTTTTATTAGAAAAAAACTTTGTAGCCTCTCCTAATAATACTAATAATAATTCTCATAATAATCTAGTAATTACTATTACTCTTCAAGCTTTTCCAAGTCACGCAACTCTAATTTTCCTTATACATCTTTGTCTTGTTTCAATTTTGGTTTTCTCCTCTCCCGTGCATTCTCTCTTCCTTTTTCTATTCTAAGCTCTTCACCCACTTTTTTCCTTGTCCACAATCACTCAGTATCCACCTAACTTTATCTACCACGCTCTTCCCTCCTTCTTCTTCCCCTGCACATCTCTCCAACACGTGCTCTCACGATTCCCTTTCATATCCATATACTCTACACATTTTCATTTCTTCACTCATCCAATATTTACACTCATTCATGCCTTCTCCCGTTCTGAAGCATATCAACCTGGAGCACCTGCACTCCTTTTTCCATTTCCCTAGATATTCTTAGACCCCTTCCATCTTGACGAATGTATACCATTTATTGTATTTTGACTCCACAATCTTTTCCCACCTCTTATCTTCCTGCTTCTTACTCATTTCCCCCTCTACTACCTGTCACTCCCTCCACTCGTTGCACTTTGTCAATTTCCTTCTAATATGCTAGCTCTCCTTCTCCCATATTGAATGTCTCGCCTTACCTCTCCTCTCTCTATTTAGTATTTCCTGCTGGCACACTTGTGCAACTTTACTACCCTCACCACTCTTAAGTTTCTCTTCGAAATTCCAGAACCTTTTCCTCTGCCTTATCACCAATTTCTCTCTTACTGTTTCTTTTCTCAAAATATAACCTGGGCAGTTCGAGCTCACTCCTATAACCCATCTCATAAATCTCTCTTGCATGTTTTCTATCTTTTTGTAATCCTTCCACCCACCAATTTCCACTTCATAACACATCACTGACCACACCAGTGAATCATAGAGCCATACTCTTATCTCCCAGTCCTCTTTGAATCTTCTTTTCCCAATCCCCCACACTTGACCCATCACCTTACTCGCACTTTCCATCCTTTTTTCACCTGAAGATCATTTCCACCACCCGATTCAAATCAGAATCCTGAAGAACAAGATTCCTCTACCAGTTACACCGTTTCCCTATTCATCTTCCATCCCTTCTTAACTTCATTCTTTCTCTTCCTGAAACATACTATCTTTGTCATCGTCACATTAATTGTCAAGTCTTTTTCTCTCACATACTCTCGGAATCCTTCCATTAGCAAGTTCATTCCACTTTCATTATCTGACAGAAGCATCACATCGTCCGCGTACGCTAATGAGTATATTCGCTTATTTCCTAGAACTGTACCCCCTTCACCTTTCTTTTCCATTTTCTCTTCTAGGTCTGCTAACAATATGCTAAACAGCAACGGACTTAGCGGGCACCCTTTCTTGAGACCCCTCCATGTCCAAGACTCCTCTCCTTTCAGTTCCCCGATCATCACCCTTGTCTTCGTCTCCGTCAAGACCCCTTTTATCCTCTTAATCAGCACTTTATCCACCTCCCTTTCTTTCGCTCCCTTCCACAAAACTTTCTTCTTCATCGAGTCGAAAGCTGCCTTAAAATCTACGAAGAATGCGACCAGTTTTTCTTTTCACTGTCCTAGGTTCCTGTGGAATAGATCATTTAGAACGAAAATGTTATCCACTCTCCCCACCCCCTTCCCGAATCCTGTTTGATTGTGTGAGATACTTCCTTTCTCTTCCACCTGTTCTTCTAATCTCTTTCTAAGCACCTTCGCGTAAATTTGATACGTTACTGGCATGAAAGTGATTCCTCAATAATCTTCCACTTTCTTACCCTCTGCTTTCGTTAATAAATGAGCTACCAAACCTGTTCTCCACTCCTTCGGCCATCCTTCCCCTCTCCATACTCTATTACATACTTCCCAAATCTCTTCTCTAACCCGTCTTCCACCAAATTTCATCGCTTCATTCTCCATCCCATCCTCTCCTGTCACCTTGTTTCTTTTTGACTTCTCAATTTCTTGATTCACATTCTCTCTGGTCACCTCATTCCCACCTTCCGTTCCTTCCTCCTTGCTCTTTCTACCTTCCCCCCTCACTTTTCTATCCACACCTCCTAGCAATTTCTTGGAATATGCCGTCCATTTATCCATACTTATCTCTTCATTGATTTCTTTCCATCCACTCCTTTCTCTATTGATCACCTACCATTCTCTTCCTTTCGTTATTTTTTTCTCTACCTCTTCCATGTACCTCGCCTTCTCCCCCTGTCGTTTTACATCCAGTAATTCCTCATGTTACCTTTTTCTTCTATTATGCTCCTTTCTGTCTATCTCTCCTCTTCTCCAATTCCTTAACGATAACTTCATCCTCTCTCTACTCTCTACACGTTCCACATCTCACCATCCTCTCTTCCCCCTTCTTTCTTCCTCTCTTGGCCCAATTTCTTCCCCTATCTTCTCTAGACTTCCCCTTATCTTACACAACATCTCATACATACCTCCCCCATCTTCAATCAAAAAATTATTTTCTTCCATTCTTTCCATACATTCTTCCAGCTTATCAACTCCACATTTGAAACACTCCAACCTTCTTCTTCTCCCGTTCTCCTGTAAATGAAAACTATCCTCACCTTTCTTCTTCCTATCTTCACCATTCTCATCATGACTCCATCTGTTTCCTCAAATCCCATTTCTATTCTCTTTTCTCCCACCAATTCATTTCTTACCCCTGACACTATGCCCCCTTTCTTTATTCCCTTTACCTTCTCTTTCTTTGCCTCTTGCATCCGCCACATATATCCCTTAGGTAACTTCCTCTTCACCAACCCCCCCGTCCTCCCCCCTGGATCCGCCGTTGGTGGAAGGAGTTAGTTGATCACACAATTTCCCTAATTTAAAAAGCCCAACACGCTAGCATGCGTAGTATTTTTCGAGTCCTTGGTAATAGGGTTCGACGTGAATGGGAGGAGAGGGTGTGGCTACATCCTGCCCAAATATTTTTAGACTCAGTTCTTTCGCTGACAATTTCCGACGGCAGTGTACGTACGTGCCTAACCATTAGTAAAAATGCTTTAAACAGTTCTGTTTTATGTATCATCATAAAAATTATTTGCTAAACAAAACATAAAGAGATTTTGAGGGGTACTTTTCACATTACAAGGGTTTATTATTATGAGAAGAAGTGTCATCGTTAACAAAAAATCAGTTATATTATTATTGATTGTCCAAACGAAATATTTTAATCCATCACTCACCGAAAAGTTAGATGGGTAAATATTTTTTTTATTCATTGATAATATTAAAGGGGTTGATGACACATAATTTGAGGATTGTTACGAATATCACTGATGATTCTTAATATAATTAAATATCAAAACAAAATGTTTGCAGCAACAAAGTCCAAGATCTTGAAGTATATGTCATATGGCGAAGCATTCTAGGGGTACATTTTCTGAATTATGATACTGTAGAGGGTAAGTGTTTTTACAACTCGCCCGATAAGAAGAGAAGAATTCAAGAAAATTAATACTTTCATATTCAAACGAAAGAGTGAGCATTATTTAATTCTTTTGGATGTGCTAATTTTCCATCGGGAGAAGTGCCCAACGAAAGAATAGGTTTATCTCCGAAACCAATTCTTTTCTATTTCCTCAACGAATGCCACTTGTGTTGTGTTCCATACAGGCGAACATATTTTCAATTTTTTTAATTCCTCTTAATGCGAGCAGTAGGCACACCTCTCATGGTTATTTTTAATTCCATACTTACATGATGCATTCTCCATTAATTAAATTTTTTCTAATCCGTTCCCGAAATGCGTTCACTTACATGATTTCTATTCCTCCGTGAGCAACATAAATGTGGAAATTTCAATTTTTTTTGTCATGGTTATTTTTAATTCCATACTTGCATGCTTTATTTTTGATTATTTGAATTCCTCCTAATTTCAAGTTGGCTACTAAACATCTCCTCTCCTCTCCTAACCCCTAAGAACGATTTCATATGTTTAGCAGTCAATTTGCAAAAATTTAACCTAAACCAAAAATTAAAAGTCATACCAAAGAAATGGTAAGCAGGAAAGTTCAAAAATTTGATTTCGACTATGCTGGATAGGTCGTTTTTTTGGCTCCGTATACTTTTTTTTGTGGCTGTGTAATCCATGCAAAATCGCACAGCAGTAGTGCGTACTATTTTCATACAAGTAAATAATTTCAAGATATTTTATTTTGTTTCTCCTTCAGACTTAATACTTTTTATAATTAAATTTTTCTTATAATTCATATGTTCGAATTGACCTCCATCGGACTGATATGTGACTTACGTATTATTTATATAATGTTATTTATGATATTATTTGAACATGATAATCCTTTATAATTTTAAAGTTAATAAAGACTCTATGAATGATTTCTATTCTTTCTTTCACATTTCTGCACTTTTTAATTCCTCCCAATACGTTTCTATTAAATTTGTCTGAGTCGATTAAAAGGTCTATCTTTTGCGTCTCCAAAGTGGCCTTATTCTCTTTCATTCTATTTTTCCTTTTGCATTCCTTAACTTTTTAATTCCTCCCAATTCACTTTCATTAAATTTTTCTAAGTCAATTAAAAGGAAGAGGTTTTGCTTTTTTTTCTACTCGTTGGTGGAACTTTCCATGGAGGAAAATTCACGTATTAATGAGGATTCAGATTCTGAAAAGGAGAGAAAAAAAGTATCTAATTCGTTTTTGGAGCATATATATATATATATATATATATATATATATATATATTTAAAAAATTTTGAAATCAATATTGAAAATTGAACAGTATGCCTCACCCGGGGGGGGGGGGGGTGGGGGGTCAAATCTTACACAAATCTAATACCTTCTCTAGATGAGAATGTAGAAATACAAATTTTCAAGTACCGTGAGCATTAATGATAGTTATTTTATTGTTTTAATGGTTAGAAATAGTATTGAGAACATAAAAACAATGAGATATTTTGAAAAAACATACACGAGATGAAAAAGAAATCAAATCAGCAAAGTTTTGATGAGAACGCGCCCACTTATCGGGCTGATTTGTTCACTGTTAATGTTATTTTTTACAAATAATACAAAAACTACACATCATATAAAAAAGTGACCAATAAAAAATTTGTAGATCTTTTTTGAGTGCACAATTTTTGTTGAATCATCGCTTGTCGTATCTTGCATAGTTTGACCGTAAAATTAAATTTTTGGATTTTTCATTAGTTTGTGTGCAATAAAAATGTGAATTTTCAATTTTTCAAGGAAATTCAAAAAGTCGTTATGAGAACCTTGTAGGGCGTGCAAAAAGAGATACTTTTCTAATATTGACTTTTTTCATATCGAGCGTTTTTTGGCTCAAAATGTTAATTTTCGTTTTTTTTTTTGGATTTTGAAAATGCTGTAGCTCTGACAATTTTACTTTTATCAATAAAAGTCATGAGGATAAATTGTTCGAATTTCTATGTGCTATGAAGAACCGTAAATAAAAATGTGAAATTTCGAAAAAAAATGTTCAAACCAATTTTTTAAATGCTTTAGCTTTTTGAAAATTCTTCCAAAATGGCTGGCTGACGAACTCGTCCTTTCTTTTCACACTCTCGTAAAGTGTGCCCAAGGAGAATTCAATCGAATAATTTCTTCAAATGTTATCGTGTTTACAGACTACAACGACAACGACAACGACAGACAGACACTGACGTAAAAACTATTTTTTCTGACTCAGGGGACCTCAAAACGTCTACATTTGATGGAATCCGCGAAAGTCATTCTTCACATAAAACCAATACCTTCTCATTATGATGAGCATGTAAAAATATTTGTTGTCATAGTCTGAGATCCTCTTTTGACCTGAAAAGTAACAAAAAAATCGGCGTCGTACACCAACCTAACCCCCCTTGTAATTCTTGCTTCTTCATAGTTATATCTACTGATACTTACATCAACAATGAATTTAAAAAAATCCTCTGTGGGGAAGCACAGTGTTCATGAAATGATCACAACTATTAAACATACACCATGTAATGAACGCGCCCAAACTACTATGTAGCGGTTTTCTTCAATGTTTGTAAGATATGAAACTGCTATTTTATTAGTTGATACTGCTATTTTATTAGTTGGCACGACAATTTCATTATTAGTACCAGAAACTAATGAAATGGTTGTTCCAGCTAATAAAATAGCGGAACCGTATCTTAGAAATTAAATAGTTGGCCCAACTAACCATTTTTTCAGGTTAATATTTAAATTAGAGGTAGATTATTTGAATAACCTCGATTAAAAAATGGACTTGTGTACATTTTCTTGAGACCACAAAAATTTTTTTGCATTAAGAAAATATTGCATTGTCTGTAAATACCTTACGCAAGTGAAAACGAGGTTTTCATTTTGTAAGCGAAGGTCGTGCTCGACAACGTTTTCGACGAAAGAAACACACAAGTGACTATGCTTAACATTCCCATTTATTTGAAAGTATACTCTTAATCTGATTCAGTAAAAATTTGACTGATTCAATCAGTCAAGCATACTTTGACTGGCAAATCAGTCATTTTGACTGACAAAGCAGTCATTCTGACTGATTAATCGGTCAATATAGGCGACTGATTCAATCAGTCACTTAAAACAACTGATTGTCAGTCCATGAAAGTGACTGATTTGTCTGTAATTTTCTAAGTGACGAGTTAATCAGTCATTTGATGTAAGAAGAAATAGAAAAGAGTGGTATTTACTATATAAATAATTAAAATTATAATTAATAATTACTCTAATAAATATATTCATTATAAAAGTATATTATTATATAATTGATGTCTCAGGCTTGAAAAGATTACAGCCCAATATGTCGAAGGCATTTTTTTAGAGTTTTTTTATTTTTGAATAGTCTGTACGAGGCTGACCCGGTATATATTATCAGTCACGGACGCACTTTTTTAATGTAATCAAGTGATCTGATAAGAGCAGTGTTCCTCATTTGACATATTGGGCAAAGCCTGGTTTTTACCCCATCATTCACGGACTGGGTTGCAGCCAAGTGCATGATGGGGGGACCTACAGCCTTAGGTGGGATCCGAACCACCAATACCTCGGTAAAAGTTGTAGGCTCCGGAAGCTACGATCATGGTTCCTTAAATCAACCAATCCCGACGCAACTAGAACGTGTAGGTCATCCACTTCTGCTCCTTATGTCCTAGAAGGTAAGTAGGAGTGGGAAATTTATGCGAGATAACATCGGGCAACACTGTTCCTTGGAGTCAGGTTTATAGACGCGGATGACCTTATGCGGCAGACGGGACACTTGGAGAATATTATGAGGAACAGTGTTATCGGACCAGATGAAGTGATCCCAGAAGAACAGCCTTTTGCATCCGGTTCGCGATGGAATGAGCCTGACGCTGGCAAGACGGAATCTGGTTGAGTTGTCTAAGAAATGAAGCTTGCATACCTCCAAGACAGACGATCATGAGAACTACAAGATGGACTTTGTTGCCTTGGTACAGCCTGCCCAGCTCGAAAAGAAGTGCTTGATATTTCGCCCGTTTTTCTTCCTTCTTTGCCGTGATATTACCATCGGCTGGTGCCGAGAATTCAATCACGCAAATGACCTTGGTCTTCAGAAATTGGAGGACAATATCAGGCTTCGTACCACTAACACGTTGAGTGATGGAGAATAAGAAATTCCAGTAGATCTTACACTGATCATTCTCCACAACGCAATCTAGTTCCCCCAGGGCGTATAGCAAAACGGGCAATAGATTAACACCACAGAAGTGCCTACGATGGTATTATAACACATTTGGAGCCGCATTGTGTCTCTCCATGTACCCGTAGCGTGCATATTTTGAGCATCCACTGAGAACATGTCCAAGTGTTTCTGGCTCTTGCTTGCACGTTCGGCAGTTGGTATCGCCTACAGGTACATTCATTATGCGCTCACGGTAAACTCAGATGTCTATAACGCCGTCATGACAGGCAAAAAGAAATCCCTTAGTCTCCGATCCGCCGTAGAATTTACCATGAAGGGGCTTGTCAGCATGTTCTCTTAGTAGAACCGTATGTTCTGCTTCCTGCACACGACTTTCGATGCTAGGCCATGTGTAGTGTCGCTGGAATCAAATGGGAGGCCAAGATCCTCTGCGTCCCTATCTGCGGCACGGTATAGAAACTCCGCAGCATTGACGACTACATGTTGATGTACGAGTGGCATGAGAGAATATGTGCTATTTAGAACTGAGCAGGCTGTATCCTGAAAAACCGTTGCATATTTTTAATAAAATAAAATTTTCATTATTATCTCAAACAATCTGTAGAATTTATTTAACTATCAATATAAGTTTGAAATATCTGATGAAATCAAACTCAAGAAGGCTTTAATTTCAATTTATAATAAAAAACTTATTTTTCCGTTGTTTTTGTCCTTAAATCCATTCAAAGATGAAAACTCTTTTTCAAAAATTATTCCTAATGACATTAAACAAAAATCAAAACTTCATTATTCTGAATATATTCACCGATTTTGAAAGGCAACCCAGCTGAAAATTTCTGTACAAGAATCTCGAAGGATCCTCTACATTTTCCTGTACACGAACCTGCACACGAATCTGAACTGGTCATCTTGACGGTTCCTGTGCAGGAATTTGGCGAAGGAAACTGTACATGATCATGCAAAGGAACCTGCACCAACAAAAGAACCTTTGAATGATCATGTACAGGTGCCTGTACAAAAACATGCATAGGATCCTTTACAGAAAGCCGTCAAAGGAACCTTTGGAAGGATCCTGCACAGAAACGCGTATAGGGTCCTTTACAGAAAGCCATTGCAAAAACTGATGACGCTTACAGCTAAAAACTTGCCTTCCTTTTATTCCCTTGAAGAACCAACTCACTATCGAGAGAGCCAAGCCACCAGCGAACCCTTGTGGATTTGTTCCTATGCATGTTCATGTACAGGATCCTGAACATTTTCTTGTACATGAACCTACACCTCAATTGACTCTGTAAAGGAACCTGTACAGGAACATTCCAAGGTTAGCTTGTATACAGGTTCCTTAGCAGGATCATGTAGAGTTTTCTTCGCCAAATTCCTATATAGGAACCGTCAAGATTACCTGTACAGGTTCGTGTGCAGTTTCGTGTACAGGAAGATGTGTAAGATCCTCCGCGGTTCCTGTACAGGAATTTTCAACTGGGAACTTTCTAGTTCAAGGACACAACGCATACTGTGACAATTTTCTCGCTTCACCCAAGACTTGCAAAAAAAACCGGGATCGTAAAAGCCAAGTATTAAAGAATTACTTGAAAGTCTGTATTTAAAATATTTTCCCAAATTTACCAAATACATTTTTCACATTGTCATAGTGATCAAACACATCTATCATTTTAATGATTTCCTTTTTAAGAAAATTTTCTTAGTTTTCATTTTCCAGTAAACATATAACAAATTTACTTTAAATCAGTGTCTTCAGAAATATTAGATTATTTTTATAATTAATGAAGTGAACTTTCTATATAAATTAAATATAATATAATTGTAGTTTTGTTTACACGGTATAAGAATTCAATGAATCTTATTAAAGTATTCCATGAATATTCCTCAGACCACCATTTTGCAGGTATCCAGGGTTATGCTTTCATTTATGGAAAGTCTATGATTGATGTGAATACGCTGTACATGAAACATCCTTCTGGCAGCCATGCTTTTAGTACTTACCTTATATCTATATAACTTTTTATTTTAAATATATTATTTTTAAACTAGAAGAAAGAAATATTCCTTAAACTTTTGTAAATGCACAAAATTACACAAAAAAAGTCAATTTGAGTAATTACATCCCTATAAATTCTTTTTTTTTTGAAAGAATTCATTCCAACTAAAAGGATGTATTTTATCTTAAGCTTTTGTAAATGCACAACATTGCGAAACAAAAGTCTATTTTTGAGTAATTACATCCCTATAAAAAAGAATTGTACATAAACATTTTTTCACATTCATTTTTTATTAACAAACAGGGTATGTGAAATTATTGAAAAACTCGATCATTGCGCCTAGATCTAAAATTTTAAGGTTGACCAAGATTTGAGCTTTCGGTAAGGGTAAAAAGAACCAAGAAAGCTTAAAAATAAGTATGTTCTTCAGAAAACCGTTTTTTAAAAACAATTACTCAAGAAAGTCAATTTGCTCCTCAAGGCTTCGAAACATATTGGATCCTGGTAGTATAAAAAATACGGATGAATAATAAAGAAATGAGAGCTAGGTGGTTTAATTGTCTCTTTCTTTTATCTTCCTCTTTTTTCATTTATCATGTATATGTCTCTTATGAGCCATTTCACAATGTTATTCAGAAACATATGTATCTCATTTCAACTCCTTTTGTGCAATTATGTTACAAAAATTGACTTTCTTGAGAATTCGTTTTTAAAAAACAGTTTTTTGGAGAACATACTTCTTTTTAAGCTTTCTTGTGCAATTTTTGTGCACAATTTAATTATTTTAAGTTCTTGTTAAAAAAAAAAGTAGTTTCAAATATTTAATGAACAGAGACATTAAGCCATAGACCCTGTTTTTGCTCTCTAACGCACGTTTCTTGTTACCGTCCTCGAAAGTTCGAATCTTGGTCAACCCCAAAATTTCCCATTCATTTTAACAGGCGAACTGAATGCCGCATACGACTTTCAGGACACGCAAGGTCCTTCTCGTGGCTTTTTCAATGATGTCTTCATTTTCTACACACTGTCAAAAATAGTATTAAATTTAAAATACGAATTTTACATTAAAATTAATATCTCAAGCATATGAAATCGCTGTTTGGAAACATGTTTATAAAATTTCATGTACATTCATGATAATCGCTCAGATAATTCCATTTTACACAAAATCAAAATAAGATTAGCAGTAATTTTCGATTCTTAATAATAAAACATGATACCTTCTTACAAATAGTCAAAAATAAAATTGGATTTTGAATCGAAAAGTTCTATTATGCAAATGAATCACAAACCACATTCATGGCAATTTTTGGAAAGAGTTCCACATGTACGTTGCACCTTGATCATAAAAAGCAATACAATCGACGAATTCTAGATTGTTACTTCAATTGCGAATGTTTGATCAGATTTAAAGAAACAAAAGCACTTTGAGTTTTCAAGCACGCTGCTATACCGACCTGTATATTATATTTAATATAAAGTTTACAGCTATTCATATTTTAATGTATATTAAATTTCAACTACCGTGTATGCAAATGGCTTCATACACATTTGTATTAAATTTAATACAGATTTTTCTAACAGTGCAGTTTTCGTAATTTTACTAACCATTTTTTGCAATAAATTATTACCATTTCTAATTCTTGTGACCACAGTAGGATGCAACTTTATTATTATTTTGGATGCACGTGTTTTGCAACTAGTTGCTTCTCGTGATGAAAATATTGGCTCGTCTGATATCGTGAAGAACTTTTAACTTGAAAGTAGAAATAGAAGCAACAAGGCCAAAGTGGTCGTTGATCCACGGAACATATACATAAAAAGTATACCCAACCGGTGAACACATGGGCGTTGCAGGTAGCACGAGCCCATGGAACATATACAGTTATACACGTAGTCGTACAGTTAATGGTCTACTTGTAATCAGTGCTGCACCGACGAATAAGGGTGGTAAGATTGCGTGAAGGAGGGCGCAGGCCAAGGGGTACTAGTGAGTGAGTGAGTGAGTGAGGGAGTAACTGAGTAGTAAGTAGGTAAGCAAGTAGGCCGGTCAGCCGGGACGGAAAAGTGGCTCGATTCTTGCTCAAGATAAACATGCCCGGAAAACCTGCACGTAGTCATCACTATAATAGTTGACTCATATGCCCTACGAGTTGTAATTTTTATTACTTTTTCATATAGGGTGGATTGAAAAGGAGAAAGCTCCCTTTTATTTGCTCAAGCCTCACGCGACAGCTTTCCACTTTATTCCATTTATTCCATAAAGATATAGAAGATTGTGATTTTAAGAGCACCCTTTGCAAACAAAAATATTCAATTTTTCTTTATCATAATTGTGTGTTGCCGGGAAGTTGATTTTTTAAATTATTTCAGAATTTAAATTATTTCACTAGTTATTCAGAGTTTTATTGATCCAGATACAAAAGGATATTATGTACAAACATGCATGCTTTATGTTTTACATAAAGATCTGGAATATTTTTCACATCTAAATAAAAAGCACTAAAATAATTGACTTTTAATATTGGTGAATTGTAATCTATTATCCGAAATGATACGAGAACAATATTTTTGTACAGTTTTGAATTTACGCGATAGCAATTATGATTTGAGTACAATGAAATAGCTTTTCTTTAATGATGTTCAACACAAATAGGACCAGGGTTTAAAAAGCAGGTGTTATCGATCGCCGCGCCATACCGCTCCCAAGCAGCCTGAATATGATTTTCAAATTGCATGCTAATAAGCTGTGATTGAAACGACCAGAAGGAAAGTGGGGTTCTTTCGGTTAATGATGGGTGCGGCAGAATGCAATTTATGACCTTATTACTTGATTGCCTGACCCGCATCAGGATTCTTTTTACGCAGCGGTCATCATTCAAGCGATTAAACACCAATTCAGGGTCACGAAATTTGAGTATACATACATACTTCTCAGCAGTCATAACGGTTGAAGACGAGCACGGAAAAAATAATATAGGATGTTTATAGATACCAGTAGATTACTTCACTATTTGATAAAGAAATAACTGGATTAAAAATTGTATTCTTATATAAGAGGGGGAGGAGGGTAGGTTGGCGCGGAGGTTGATTTGGTGCACCATTATTCGCAAAAAAAAAACAATGATAAATTTTGTAACGAAAATAGTTCTATCGTCTGAACTCTTGCATAATATGTAATTGGTTCAGTCCACTGACTTTCGTTGGAAACGTGTTGCGGGCAAATTTTTTTGAAAGTCTGACATTTAAAATTTTTTATTTTTTTTTAAATTTCATTTCTATTTTATTTTCTTTATTTTCAGTTTTGATCTGTTTAGAATTTGTTTGGCCAAGGGGGTATTCACTAATCAAAAAACCTGTAAGAAGTAATACATATGACGCCCTATTAAGCATTTTACGCCTTATTATGCATTATTACGCATTATTATGCATTATCACGCAATATTATACCACTATTACGCACTATCACACCATTATTACGCGGATATTAGAGCGCTATCGGAGAGTATTGCAGCAATAGAATTCATCAAAACGGTAAAACTTAAATCACAAATAAATTCAAATAACTAGTCACGTTGGGTTGATTTCGAAAAAAAATTTCCGCATCCTTTTCTTTATCATATAACGAAAGTTTATGAGATGTGCGAGACTATGAATTTCATAAATTCCATAAACATGTATTTTCTGAATGTAGGCATATTGTTCGAATTTCATAATTTTAGTAATAAGTTGGAAAAAATACAAAACACACACACACACATATATATATATACATTCGGTTTCGGTTTCGATTCCCTTGGAATAGAACCGAAGGGCTTATGACAAAGCCACCGAACGCGTCCTCGGGTTGCGGATAGAGGGTCCCCGTACCAAGGGTTTCTGCTGAATATGGGTACAATAATTAATAAGCAGTCGCGGACAATTGT
>CAKNXH010058358.1:93272-122092 GCA_932178445.1 Andricus quercusramuli | reverse complement strand
TTCAAGTGAATCAAAATTTTGATTGTAAATCTGACATGGAATGACCCATAAATATCTTGTGTGCTAAATTGAATATGCATAATAGTTTCAACGCTTTAAAGAATAAATCTGAACATTAAATGTGACAAAATGTAAATAATGAATCTTTTTT
The DNA here is from genome assembly GCA_932178445.1 of Andricus quercusramuli. Taxonomy (NCBI): domain Eukaryota; kingdom Metazoa; phylum Arthropoda; class Insecta; order Hymenoptera; family Cynipidae; genus Andricus; species Andricus quercusramuli. Next base: position 121,941 of record CAKNXH010058358.1, on the reverse strand, counting down.
ACCAAATGTAAAGAACGTATTATAAATCTCATTCAAATTTTTCACTCAAATCTTCGAAATCTTATAAACACAGAACACATGAGAATACAGTTAACATAATTTGATAAAGTACGGGATATTCTTGTTTTACGCGAAATGTCAAAGGATCTACATAACAATTACAATAAAATTTGATGAGATCATAGTGAAATGAAGAAAACGTCACTAAAATATAAAATATGACTAAAAAAATTAATTGCAAAATTATTTAGCAATTCATTTGGCTTGTCTATGTTGTTTCATTTCTTTGAGACCTTTAAAAAATGTTTTAGGTAAACCATCTGGCTTATCTTGCACAAATTGCTTAATTACTAGACGAACACATTCGCTGGCTAGAAGACGTTTTGGTTTTTCATTTTTTTGTTTTGCAATAAAAATTTGAATCTTTACTTTTTCAAGAAAATTAAAAAAAGTCTTTTAACAATATTGTAGAGTGTTTAAAAATAAACATTTTTCTTTTCTTGACTTTTTTCCATATCGAGCGCTGTTTAGCTTAAAATGTTAATTTTCGATTATTTTTGGAATTCTGTAAATGCTCTAAATCTAAATACTCCGGTAACTGTTCTTCTATCAAAAAAGCAAAAAAGGGCATTAGGATATTTTGCTCGCCTTTTTGAGTACTGTTGATATCCTCCCATAGAATTTTTAATTATTAGAAAAAAGTGTTCTCAAACATTTTCAAAATGTGCTGACTTTTTGATTTTTTATCCAAAATGGCTGGCTTATGAACTTGACCTTCATTTTAGGACACTTAACGAGCATACTGAATCCCAATCCAATAGGTTAATTCTTGTGAAAGATATTGTGCTAACAAACTAAAAATCTACAGACAGACAAACTAACAGACAGACAAACATACGGACAGACATTTCGTAAAAACCTGTTTTTTGGGGTCAGGTAGTCTCAAAACGTGGACAATTTAACAATACGAGGTGGGGGGCCAAATTTTACACAAATCTAATACCTTCTCATTATAGAATGAGAATGTAAAAAACAGAAAATATAATGTTTTAAGATATTGTTGATAAGTAAGATACTATAATTACCATTTATCACTAATGATGTACAAAGTGAAGTCGGGTCAGGTATCGGGTTCGTAACCCGGTCCAAAAACGCGAAAGCCCAAGCTGACTCGAAAATCAGAACCAGCCCGAATGTTTAATTAAAATCTTTTTAAATTTCTAGAACATTTTTATAATTTATAATGAATCACTATAAGTTACCGCCAAAGTTACCGGACATTACCAGAAATTCAAGATAACTTTTTCATTGATCTTTTGGGACAGTGTTCAGGCGTTAATGCCAAGTTGCAAACTCAAAACCTGACTTAGTCGACCCGTTTCGAAAAAAATACAAACCCGACCCATCGGGTTCGGGTTTTCAAACATGTTGCACACTTCTGCTTGTTGCTCATGAGCCCTCCCAAGTATGTCTGGTGGGACGCGCGTGGCGCCGCCTGATGGTTTTTTTTTTTTTTAACGGGTACGTGAGTTAAGCTGAAGGCCTTTATATTGGATATGGCTGTATATGTAAACACGTGAGAAGTAAAAATGAAATAATACATAAAATACATAATAAAAAATGGTAATCATAATTCAAAAAGGCTTTCAAGCAATAAGACTTGAAAGTTTCAAAGCGTTTGTATTATTTTAGGATAAAGAATCTTCTAGGATTTTGGAAGATATGGAACACTTTTTCAGGACCTATAAGGTTTTTAGATATTTTAAAAGATTCTAAGGGGTTTTATAACAATTCCTAGAGATTTCAATGATTTCAAGGGATTTTAAAAGCTTCCAAGATATTTTAATTAATTTTTCAGGATTTCTAAAAATATCACCAAATTTCATAGAAGTTCACAGGATACATGATAATATTTTAATGGATTTCAAAGAATTTATTCACAAGAAGTGAGCGATTTCGTAGGGTTTCATAGATTTCAAAAGATTTTCAAATATTTTATGCATTGCATTTGAAATTCACCCTGAATTCTTATTAATTATTCTAAATTCTTTCAAATTCTTTAGAATTCTTTTAAATGCTCTCAATTTTACTTAATTCAATGGATTCTTACAAAGCTTTTGTTTAATTCATTTTTAGGTCTTTTAAACTCAGCTTCAATTCTTAGGCATTTCATAAAATTATTTTGAATTCTCTTTACTTTTTCCAAACTTATTTCATACTTAATACAATCATTTTTCTCATATTTTTCAAAAATTTTCGATTCACTTGATTGCTTTTTTAATTTAGCTTCACTTTTTATGAACTTTATCTTAAATTAATTCAATAATTAAATTTATTCTTAATTCCTCAAAATGCACTCAATTTTTACTGAAATGAATACAATTTTTACTAAAATGAATACTTTTTTTCGATTTCAATCATTTTTCCAATTCATTTGAATCCTCTTGAATTGTTTTGTGGGCATCAGTCATTTGTTTGGTTAGAAATAAGTATGATTTCAAAAATGTAAAGAGATTCAACATTTTTTTTAAGCACCCTGAATTCTTTTAAATTCTTCGGGAATATCTTGAATTTTTTTAAATGACTTTAATTTGTCTCAATTCACTCAATTCTATTTAATGCAGTGGGTTCATCACTTTTGTTGAAGTTTTCATTTAATTAATCTTGAAGTCTTTTAACCTCACCTTGAATTCATAGGAATTTAATCAAATTCTTCTGAATTTTCTTGCATTTTTCTAAGCTTATTTTAGATTTACTGAATTCTATTGAGTTTTTTTACATTAGTAAATTTTTTCCAATTCATTTGAATTATTTGGAATTCAACTTGAATTGTTTTGAAGTCTTACGAATTTATCCTGAATTTGTTGTCCTTTGAGCGTGAAAAAAGTACCCTTCCGTCCCTATATTTTATCACAGAGGGACTGTAAGGCCTCTGTTTATTTTTAAGAAATTGTATGTAGGGGAAAGTAGGGTGTGGTGTCAGTGAGGGCACTGTGACTCTTGCGAATAATTTCGTTTCTTGAGTTTTATGTTAGCTTTTTACATAAAATAGATTTCTCAAGTACCAAGAAAGCTATGTTACGTAAAAATTTAATATGAAAATGAACAATCATGAGCATTATTTGCAAGAGTCACCATGCCCTGCACTGACACCATACCCCACATTCCCCTACCGCTTTCTGCGAACCGCAGTTAACCACATTTGTTTTCGCTCTTTTTGCCACCAGTCTCCCAGGAATTAATGAAATTGTATTCACGCATTTTTATGCTCTGTATTGGAGCAAACTACTACGCAACAAATTCTTCTTGATCCGGTTTTTTGGGCTGAAACCCCAAAAATATTTACACTGTTACCCATGGTAATTGTACGATACGGCACCAAGACTCACCCAGCCGTTCACTGTCTGATGTTGCTGCCAACATACTTCAATACTCTATTTTAAATCACATTTCTAGCCACAACTCCCCTTCATTATTTACTTACTACGGGAAAGTGAAGTATGGTGTCAGTGCGGGTCATGGTGACTCTTGCAAATAATGTTTATGTTTGTTGATTTTCATATTAATTTTGTTACGTAACATAGCTTTCTTTGAGTCATCGTGCCCCGCACTGAAACCATACCCTACGTTCCCTTAATAGTACTTTTTTTAAAGAACAAACGCTTCATAAATCTCTATTTTTTATACATTATTAGATGGAATGCTCTCAATTCATACAGGAACTTCACCTAAAGCCGAAACCGAGCATGATAATATTGATCTGACGGGAAGTCACATTTATGTACGAAAGCCAGGTGACCACGTTCTTACTGGAACTTTCAGAAGTACTCCACTTCTGGACCATACAGATCACATCTCCTTAGAAATGCATGATGGACATATTTTAACTGCATACCTGAACACTCTCCATGATCATTATAATCCTAAGGTTGAAGAATACGAGGTTTATATTCCAAGACATGGAGCGTTTGGTTTAGAGGCAAAACTCCATCCTCGAGATCCCGAAGTTCCCTTGGATAGATTGACGCGCTTTTTTTTCGTAGGGCCAAACTATAATTATAATCTTGTGGGAATGATGCATTATGCAACTAAAGTCCCTGAATGGGTGCCTAAGTTGTAGGAAATATATATTGAAAATTTGAATAACACCCCTCAAGACAAATTATTTGTCTCACAGACTGATCAAGCCCTCAAATTAAATCAATCCCATTGTCTTATTCAAATTAATAGAGTAATTCAAAATTAATCTTCATATTACATAGTATTAGTCAATGCTTTTAAATGTCTACCTACATCTACATTCGTCTGTCGGTGGCCCGGCTGCGCTCGGGGATTTTGGTTTCATGTAAGCATTTGTTCACGAATCATATGAATTGTACATGTGAGGAATAAAACATAATAATTATTCTTAGTCTATATTTTTAACATTGTAACTCTATATTGTCCGTTGATTCTGTGAAATAAAATATTTCTATTGAAAATTAAGTTTATTATGCATTTTTTTTGTTAATATTCCTTGAAAAATCACAGATCAATTGGAAAATAGCAATATTATGTTTGCAATCAATGTTTTTCGCATTTCATATTACTTCGTTTTCTGCACTAATCAAGAATATTGTTGAATCGAATGGAATCAGTTTTTATATATCTATCCTTCTCTCTCACAAAAAATAAGATCGTTATTCTACTCTTTTCCTGCGCCCTTGATTTTACAAGTAAGTGTACTTTATACAGTAAAATATTGTTATAATTAATATTGCCAAATTTGTTGTTCTGAAGAATGTTTATTACAAACAGAAAATTGTATGTATTGTATGTATAGTATGTCTATGTATATGTATGTATACTTATTGTATGTATAGGGTATCGAGGAGATAGCGTCGTTGCTTGGTCGCTGTTCCCACCTGTTTTAATTTTTCTTGGCTTGATAAGGGTGCTGCGTGAGCACCGAAACGTTGGAATTGCAATAGGAGAATTTTCTGGTGGTCGTGGAAATTTGATCGTTGAATTCTTGTTTTATGTTCACGAATTCTATACATCGTTAAAAAAATATTCCCATTATTTTTCTACTACATTTTCCTGCTTTTTTATAAAATTAATTTATGAATATAAACACAATTTTATACTGAGCAAATTCCAATGAGAAAATGAAGCGTTTAGTGCACAACTAAAAAATTTTGAGTTAGAAGAAGGGAATAGATTTTCCTATATTGGCACATCCAATTCATCTCTAGTAGTTTATAACGAAGCAAAATGTGAAGTGTAACAATATTCTGTAATTTATCAAAGGTGAAATGCTATTTCGATGCATATCAGGCCGAAGATAATTTTTTTCTCCGAAAAAGGATGAAAATTTTCTATTTGATTTCTACAATTATGAGAAACCAGCATGATGTGGATGCTAATTCGAAGTAAATAATAATAATAATATGCTAGTAAATTTTCAAGGAAAAATCATGTACTGACGTAAAAAGATTCCCTGGAAAGTACTACACGGAAATACTACGGAAATTTCAGTTGGAAATTCCGTTGACTCTCCCTGGAAATTGCACTAACTTTCCCGCTGGAAATTCCAACCTGAAATAGATCCAGCATGGTCCAGAAAAATATACTCCCGGAGGTCACGATCGCCTTCCCAACCCATTCCGTCGACACTAGGTCAAAAAATACATCTTCCTCGAGGAAGTTAAGTTCCAATTGAAGATTGCAGCAACCCAACTATTCTTCTCATGACAAATCATTGCATAACAACTTCCGAATACACCAGGTGTAAAAAATACATCTTCCTTGGGAAAGGTATGTTCTAAATTAAGATTCGCTGCACCCTACCCATTTTTCTCATCACACGTTATTGCACAACAACATCCGAGTACACCAGGTGTAAAAAATATATCTTGCTCGAGGAAGTTAAGTTCTAAATAAAGATTGATCTCATCCCAATGTTTGCTGAGACGAACCGTAATTATACAACATCTTTGGAGTGTACCATGTATACAAAATACATATTTTTGGAGGAAGTTGGGAGATGAATAAAGATTCGTTGCATTTGGAAGTTATTGCACAATGACCAGTCAAGAAAAAAGTGGTTGGGTGCAGCCAATCTTCATTTAGAACTTAACTTCCTCTAGAAAAGATGTATTTTGTACACCTGCTGCGAATGGAATGTGTTGAGATGACAATCGGGAGCTCCCGGAATCGGCCAGGAATAGGGGTAGTGATAATGGGGAATCTTTCCGCGTTTGTAGAATTTTTTATGATTAGTAACATTAAACACTGATTTTATAAATAGCCTTTTTACCACTTACTTGCTACTCTTCAAACGAAAAATTAAAAAGTGTGTTTTTGACACACGATTCAAGCTTTGTTCGCGGATGGTTTATAATTTTTTTAAGGAATTAAATTGCTTTTCTATTCTTCCGCTAGTTCCTTTAATTCTTCAATTATTCATTTCAAAGTAATTCCTAATTTTCATGGAAAATATATTGTAGGTGTTTCAATGACAAGTCTCATTCGGTTTTTGTATTTTTTGGTATTTATTTCCAGAAAGATTATTAAATCTATAGTGAAATTTACATAGAGATGTAAAGGATGAATAAGATATTGATAAATAAAGTATATACTTGGTACTTTGGAATCTAGTGCAGTAAGTCCGATTCTACATTGTCCAGGCGCCCTATGGAAAAAAGCTGATTTGGGGAAATAAATGCTATCTGAATACATTAGGATTTGTTTATTTGTTTACTTAGAAAATAATGGAAACCGCCCGAAAATACTTTCTTTAAAATATGCAATTATTATTGCGATAATGAATGAACAGGTTCTATACTTTCAAAAAATATGTCCCTTACCACCCTCAAAATGTATGCAAAACTTCAGCCCAAAATAATAATTATTTTTCATAAAAACACATTTGTTATTAGATACACACTAAAACTTTGGGCATCAAATTGTTGCAGATACATTGATCTAGGATTTCAGCTTAATACTATGATTCGCTTTAGAGGATCAATAAAAATCAATGAGCACAACTTCGAGGCGTACTAGCATCAGTATGCAAAACCTAATGACAAGAGTGGGTTTGTGAAAGTTGACTGCGAAAGGAAGCGTTTTTTTAAATATTATTCCAAACACAGAGATTTATGTAGAGTTGAAAAATAATTAATAAAATCATAAAGTGATTGATGGCGTTGATAATAGTACAGGTGTTTAAAATACACCTTTTTCGGGGAAATTGTGTCCATAACTAAAATTGTATACAACCTCATGGGTTTTCGGAGGTCTCGTCGTTTAAGAAGTAAACTCGGTAGTCCAGGTGTTCAAAATACATCTTCCTCAGGGAAGTTGTGTTCGTAGCTGACATTTAAAACACCTTGATCGGTTTTCGAAAGTCTTGTCATTCTAAGAATTACACCCAGTAGTCCAGGTGTTTCAAATACACCTTCAAGACCTTCGAAAAATTATCAAGGTAATTAAATTTCAGTTCTACTAATTGATATAAAATGCTCGAAGATACGCATTCCAAATTTATTGTTTATAAACGTGTCTGATGCACGGAAAGTTCACAGAAAAGGGTCGACGCAGTCACTGGAGGTGGAGTAGGGGAAGCCGCTGTAGCATGACAGGAGCTAGCGCCGAAATGGAATTCACGTGTTCAAATTGCAAACAGGTTGAATATCTCGGCAACAAATCCATGTTGGTTACAAATCTGTAACTTGTCAAAACAGCTACGCCTGGTACCCAACTCGCACTCCGCTTGCAACAGGGGCGTCTATCGCGTTTTGTAATTCATCACAGTTTTTAGGGGGCCTGATTTAGCTATGGTTCCAGTGGATTTATGTGATGAAGTTAATACGGCTTGTGGTGATTCACCGCCCTTTTGTTCAATTGCTAACTTGGTGGTTGAAAGATTCTCAAAATTGTTTAATGGAGATTCTTCTTGTCTCGGAGCATATGCACATTTATTTCCTTCTCTAGTTTCTTCTTGAGTTTGGAGTTCATCTAGTTCGATTTCAGCGCGGTTTATAAATAAGTTCATTCTTCGATCGAATTCCGTTTCTCTATCTAGTTCAAGTTCTTCTACGCTATTTATATTGAACTTTTGTTTCGGTCTTGTTCCTTCATAATCAATTATCTGATCCTGTGCAATTTTTGACTCCTTATCGATAAAAGGAATAGGTCTCAAAGGGTTCGAATGAGTAACTATATGATTACGCCAAAATGAAATTTTAGCCTTTTCTTGTCGGAGGTATTCTCTTTCTAGAATTCCATCTGTGTGAAAAGGAAAATCTAGAGAGAGAACGTGGAAAACTGCCAACAATTTTTCTATAGGTAGTTTTCTTGTGCCTATAATGGAAATTCTTTCTTAAATCAATTCTGTTATGTCTATAAATTCATCTTCGTTAACTAATAATTCTTCGTCTAACAAATTTAATTTTATAATATTAATATCCGCTCCTGTATCGATGAAAACGGATAGTTATGTTTTATTGAAACTAGGGGATGAAAATTCTACTGCTGGGGATTCGAAATTATATTTTGAATCTAAATTTGTCCGTGTGTTTTCATGACTTGTACGCTTGTATTACGGTTCTAGTTCTGCATGCTCGTCGTTGCGTCTGTACGACGAAAGGATTGTTAGTTTCAATGGTCGGTATCTGTTGGAAAGAGGGGTTGAATGATGATTTTATTCTGTGAATAATATGGATTAGGATACCCTGTAGTTTGCTATGGAACAGTTGGAAAATAAGAGTATAGGTCAAATGTATACGGATGCTCGTACGGATTTTGATCATGAGCTTCATAGGGGTGTGCAGGTGTTGTAAAACGAACATGAGCACTAGGATTATGATCAACTGGGATGAGAATATCTTAATTTATGATAAGGGTTTGTAGGATATTGAGAATTTAACTGCTGTCTTCCTCGCTTACATTTTCCTCTCGATTCATTCGAATAGTCGAGATTTCATGTGAATACCACGAATAAGTTTTTTGGGGTGCTAATCGCTGTTCTAGGTGTTTAATTAAATCATCAAGAGTCGTGAAAGTTCTTCCATGAGTACTGTCTCGGGCCGCTCCTTTTAACCGAGCTAAAACCGCTTTAAAATACTGTGTTTCACAGTTAACTGGCACTGATGATTCACCGTTTATAATATCTTGTATGCAGTCTCTAATGAGTATGTGTTTTCCGTCATGGCTAGGGATGTTCAAAACCACTTGTTGTTGTTGCTCAAAACCACTTGGCGAAACACTCTGCCATGGATGTCATCATGGCTTCACTGAGTGTGCGATTGATATCGCCAATAAATTGAGTTTGATTCGGATCGTTTGGCATTTTGTGATACATTTGCCCAAGACATACATTTCGTATGATTTACATTTTTAGAATTTATTGTTGTTAATTAGTTTGCTTGATTAGGCGAATTCTCACTAATAACAATTGTTATAATTTGAATACCATATGAGAACTGCCTCTATTGTAAGAGACCTACTTATATGGAGTTGAGGAGTCCGTGAGAAGAACTCAATTGTGGATTAGAGATCTGTTAAAATTATTCATGAATAAGGAGCAAATGAATCTCATATCTCAAAAGATGACTTTCATTCTAAAAATAAGTTGAAAATTGTGTTTATAGACAGAATAAGCTTCGTTACAATGAAGGTTAAACGCCTGACCGTAATTGTGCGTTTATCACTAACAAGGAGTACGATTTCGGTGTTCAGTGGAAACCGCCGTTAGGGTTAAACGAGGACGCTTTGACAAGAATCGAGTAAAGACTATCTATATTGTAATAGGCTCTGCAATAGCAGTTTGAGGATGCCATGTTTCTTTTATTTATTGAAGAATTTTAGGAATGGATAAGTTTAATTGCTTTTAAAAATGATATAACCACTATACCAGAATTCTCGGTTGGAGTATTCGAGGTTATGACGTCAAATTCAACAATTTGATTTAATATTGCAATTTGATCTGCGCCAATCATTGATAATGAATTTTTCTGACAAATTGGAATTTTCGATCGATTAATTTCAATAAACGGTGATAACTAATTTAATTGAATCAAATTGTGTTTCAAAGATGAGTTGTGCACACAATCGCCTACGTTAATTTTAAAGTAGTTTATGTGAACTAAAATTATCGTGTTGGACTTTTGTTTATTTATAAGCTGTAATAGATAATCAAACATTCGCCTTCAATGATTATCTAAGGTCTGAAACGTTCTTTAAATGCGTGATTTGTAAGAGCTCCTTTCCATAAAATAGTAACTCTGTCTACGATTGGATTAAGTATCCGTCATACAATTTTTGACTCGGTGATAAAGAAATAATCGATATTCAGTTTAGGAACTTCCCTTTTGGTTCGGAAATGTAATGGTATTTGTGTTTATCAGATGAGTTAGTGTTCGTCACAAAGTAAGCGAATTGTCCGACCGCATATGCGCGTTGATCACTATCCAGGAGTTGCCTCCGTTGACTAGTGGAAAGAGGCAGTAAAGGTTAGACAATTAAGCTTCGACCAGAAAATCCATATTTAATAGAAGGCTCTGCATCGATAGTTCGGGCTATCACTGGATGGATAAAATTATTATGATAATTCAATGAGTCGTGTGGCCTAAAGCACGTTTAGCAAAAAACGGAAAATGATATAAAAGGGGTAATATGTTGTATCTAGTTATAGGTATACTGTGAATAGAAGTTATAATCTGAAACGTTTGTTAAAATTTCAAATGATTGTGGTGAGTGAATCTATTGTAAGAATTCCATATACGGGTGATCAATCCGTAAAAAAAGAAAACTCACAATGGATTAAGACTTGTTTTTGCTAAAAGTGAAGATTTTGAATGAACGGAAAGTATCAAATTAATAAGTGAAAATCCTATATCATACTGCATATTTGACAAGTTTATGGTAATGTACAGGCTCATGAATTGGAGGTTGCTTTGGATGTTGCGTCTAGCTAGGTGTTACATCAAATTTTGTAAAACTTCGGGATGTACCATTACAGATTCGGTGGGAAAGAATTCTAAAAAACTTTCTTTCACGAAGTTCGGATTGGAAAGAAAATTCTGTATTTACAAAATGGAAAAAAAGTTGTGAAGGTACTGTAAAGCTTTATATTTTAATGCTGAATACATCAAGTCTCCCATAAAGTATTGTCTTCTCTTGGCTACATTCAAAGATCCAGCTTCTTCTCTATATTGTGTCATGTGTTCGCTCAGAGGAATATTGTAAATAAATGTAATGCATGCTATGAGGGAATGCTCCAGCTTCAAATTAAGGTCATCAGAAAGGCCATCATACAATAAACAACCGTAACACAAAATTGGAAGGATAAGGCTTTTTACGAGAAATTGTGTCGGAGTAGGAAGAAAATTTTTGTTTACACTCAGTTGCTAAAGGATTCGAAAAAATTTTCCAGATATTTCACAGATCACCTCCTTCCAAGACAGTGTTCGATCCAGTATCAGGCCCAGAACGGAAACCGACTCAGTGAAGGAGGTAGAGTGGCTGGGTTTTCAGAAGAGGGAGATGTTGAGGGCCCCATGACGATTGCCTTTATTTCACTAGGGTTGAAAGCTAATTTATCCTCCGAAGCTCAATCAGCCACCAACTCAATATCTTCCTGTACCCAACTCAGCAATCAATCTAGAGAGGAAACAGCTTCCGAAATATGTAATTAAAAATCAACTGCATATTCATGGCAATTACAGTATTTAAGTTCACCTCCAAGATCAGAAGTATAGAGATTGAATAAGATAAAGACAAGGTTGGAACTCTGAAGGACGCCACTTCTGAACCCCACCCTGTCTGATGACTTACCCCTCCTAGTAGTTACTTTTTGTGATCGATTACTTAAATGAGAAGAAAACTATTTGATAACTGTGTTTGAAATTTCAAAATGTTTTAGTTTAAGTAATAGATGATGATGGTTCACCATATCAAATTCCTTGGAGAAATCAAATAGGATAACCACCGTAATTTCCCTTTTATTCGTAGCCAGTTTCAAATCAGTAGTACCTTTGAGTAAAGCCGAATTGATGTATCCTGTACGAAAGCTGGAATATGAGGGATAAATAAGGCTTTGGAATTTATGCAATCCGTTCAGTGATGGCATTTAGAATGGAAATAGGGCGGAAATCTTTGGAAGAGGCAGGTTTAGAAACTTTTGGAATTTGCCGAATAACAGCCATTTTTCATGAATCAGGGAATATTCCAACCTAAATGGAGGAATCTTAAATTTTCATGAAGGACAGGAAAGATAATCGGAAGTGATAAACGAATCATTTTAATGGAAGTTCTATCAATCCCTATTCCGTTAGGTTTGACTTAATTTAGTTTTTTCAAGAAAAATTCAGGAGAGATGTTCGAAAAGAAAAAGTCAGTTTAATCAAATGCAGGTGGGGGAGTACTTCCCGGGATGGGCGAAAATGCCCCAGCCGTATTTTTCGTTCTTTTCGGCAATCTACGTTTATCATCAGATTCTTTCATCAGTATCCTAATATCAGAGGTGATCCAAGGACAAGATTTTTTCTCACGGAATGTGGAACGTGAAGAGGATAATAGGATGTTGCTTTGACTCATCGCTAAAAATGTAGTGCATATTTTATGGATCTCTAATATCTCGCTAGAGTATTAAAGATCTCTTGATTTTAAACTAATTTGTTTATTAATTTGACTACAGTATTATTGATGTGACGTCAGTTTTTATTAATGTTTTTCTGACAATTTTTATCGACTTCACATCTTGAAAATGGCTCAAAGTCGAGCCGAAACGTCGATCGTTTTAAAAATTTTGACACCAGAATAGCAATGAGTTGTTTTTTTATAAGACTGTAAAGACCAAAAAATTTGATCACTTGGATTTGATTGACAACAGTCTAAGAACGGAGTTTGATTTGGTTACCACCAACCGATATTATTGGTGAAGAGGATAAGCTTGGTCATCAAACTAATTTTCTGCATTTAGTTTACCAGCGCAAACAAGTAAGTAATAACAAGCAACTTTTATATTTAGAAAAAAAAAAACAAGTTTATGCCTTCCAGGAAAATAACTTTTTAAGATTATTTGTAGTTTTCTATCAATGATAGTTGGTAGCAATGAACGCCATTGTTGCATGTTGAATACGACACAGTTTGGAGGTCGTACAATTTTCATAACGTATTTGAAAATAAGAACTGTAAAATATATAAAAAGCGGCGGATATAATTCTTCTGCCTAGTACTGGTTTTCCCTATTTTACAGGTTCTAATTATTGCAACAAAGCTCAGTTAAGTGTTCTAGAGAAAATTTTGGTTAAATGAAATTTTGGGTGAAAACATCAAAAGTTGGGCTTTTTCTAAAATAAGCCCGGCTGCATTACTAATGCATTCTAAGGGTCGCTCGGGAAGATGGAGGGGGTGAAAATGCGTGCTTTCGGGCAAAACGAAGCATCCTGCTATGCGATCTGCCTGAGTGGAGGGGGCGACGCGTTCGACGCAGGCAGAGTTTGTTGTGTCTAGTCGAGACGTGTCAAGACCTGCCGTGACTTGTCGAGCAGTGGCTTTTTTAAACCACTTTGAAACTTGCAAAGATTTTTTTGGTTGATTGCGGTTGTCATTGTCTCCTTGACTCTGGTTCATTTCTATGCCTTCACAATGTTGAAATTTTCAAAAAGGGATCTTGTCCAATGTCCAATAACTGGCCCTCCTGAAGAATTTGATAAAACGGTTCTACCTTCAAAGGCTGATGTTTTAAGATGTTGCCAAGAAACCAGAAGGGCAATTAGGTGTCTGTCTGGTGGCAGCAGGGAGCCTTCATTTCAAAATACCGCTAATGAAGTTACTGCGAAATTATTGGCAATTCGGGACTCGTCTTCTATTCCGACAGTCTCAGAGAGAGGCGTCAGACAACTCATACTAAATTTGCACTCAAAATACATAAGACCTACCGCCCTTTTGATAAACGAATCCACATCAGATAACACAAAGGAACAAAAGACAGCCTGACAAATGACATATATTGCCTTTTGTAAATGCAAGGATTTGGCTTGCTGCTCCTGTCCCAAAGAGAAGAAAGTTACACTTATTGAATGTGGGTGAGCAGAACGAGCGGCAAAACAAATGATATTTGAACGGGGACAGGCTTGTTAATTTCTTTCTTCATGAGCTGCACAAAATAATACTGATACTGACTTTGATGAGGAAGGCGATGAAGAAGGCGCTTCTAAAATAGAGAACGGTGCTTCTGCCGAAGCCCATAGTAGAGATGTGGGTGAGGATGACGTTACTTTACCACTCACATTCACTAGAAGCTAGTCACAGTCATGGCAGTCGAAAATTGATGTATCTGAAACAGAATTAATCGTTCAGAGGTATAGCATAAGTTTGCAGGCCACCGCCCACGTAGGCGCATCTCTGCTGTAGGCAGCCAAAAAGGCAGGTTTGAATTCTGAGGAAACCTCTCAAAATATAACTTCTACTACTCTAGTGAATGACAAAAACAAGATAAGGCGTAAGAGCGTAAAATTAGGCACTAAGTTGAAAGATGAAACACATCGTGAAAATCCTGTATGCGCTATATACTTTAATGGCAGCCCAGGTGCGAAATTCGGTCGGTTGCCAGAGATTGACCATCGGCCCGAAGTTGGCCCTGCTTTGGTAACCGATCTACGGTAATTAGAGTTGGGCCGACTAAGGTGTTTTCAAGCTGCCATGGTGTCACCCACGTTGGCGACCGACGTCGGCGGTGGGCGAAAAGCCGTCTGTCGGCCCATTTCTGGCTCAACGTTGGGCCGACGATCGGATAAACTATGGCAGATTGGTCGGTACGACCGAAAGAATGCGGTCGGTCCAACTCTGGATACAGCAGTCGGTTAGCCACAAGTCACCATGATGCACCCGACGGTCGGTCAAACCTTGGCCCAAATATGGGCCGACCGTCGGATAAACGCTGGTTCATTGTTAAAAAAAACCGTGAAAGTGCGGTCGGCCCGACTCTGGACAAGAGATGGCCCGACCGTCGGCATAACATTGGCTTGTACAAGTCACCATGATGCACCCGACGGTCGGTCAAACCTTGGCCCATATATGGGCCGACCGTCGGGTAAACGCTGGTTCATTGTTTTAAAAAACTGTGAAAGAACGGTCGGCCCGACTCTGGACAAGAGATGGCCCGACCGTCGGCATAAAATTGGCTTGTACAAGTCACCATGTTGCACCCGACGGTCGGTCAAACCGTGGCCCAAATATGGGCCGACCATCGGATAAACGCTGGTTCATTGTTAAAAAAAAAGCCGTTAAAGTACGTTCAGTCCGACTCTGGACAATAGATGGCCCGACCGTCGACATAACATTGGTTTGAATTATTTATTAAAATATTATATAATTTATATTCATATTATATATGTTGCATAATAAAACAAAAATTGATTAGAAAAAACATTTAACAAATTGTTTTTTAACTACTTTGAGCTGTAGCTTATGAGGATGGTTTTTTCATTGACTTTCAATTCTTCAGGTATAGAGTAATGGGTAAGACTCCCGACTGCTAGGCGATAGATTCAGGTATAAGTGTAGGTTCGAAACCCCGTAGGGTTAGAAATTTTATTTGTAATATAGTTTAAAAAAATGTAATATATGTATTCAATCTAAGCAGGATCATTAACATTTGTAGACAAAATACTCGCAATCAATTACTATTTATTTGTTGAATACCTATTTTGTGTATTTCCACCTATGTAGTACGAACCTTCAAAATCAAAGTCGGCCCCACATTGTTGTCCAGGGTTGGGCCGACATCATCTTAAAAGATGGCCCATATATGGGACCAAATATCGGGCCGACTTTGAGAATCCAAAGGCGGTTGACCGTTATCATTTAGCTGGTTGGCCCGACCAGTGGCGCACAAAGTTGGACCGACCGTCCAACGGTTGGCCCGACCGTGGGCCAATGGTCAATTCGCACCTGGGAGAAAGGATGAAACTTTGACAGCTCACACCATCAGGCTCGGCCCAAGATGAGTGTGATGCTGTTATTAATTACTTCACGACAGATCCTAACGGCGGTTTCGATTAAGTCGTGTTTGCTGGTTGCGACAGCTAAAATACAGACAGAGGATGGAAAGGAGGTATTCTTCGAAAACTGGAAGGAAAGGTTGGGCGTCCGTTGCAATGGGCAGTTTGCCTTTTACATTTTAATGAGCTCCTATTCAGAATTTGACTCACGTGACATGAATATCAAAGACCCCAGCAAGGATCAGAGGTATTAATACGAAATAGCAAAAACTATTCTCTCCACGGAATGCTCAGTTGAACTTGCATCTCGAAAGCCAGGTCCTATTAACCAGGCTCGTTGGCCTACCATTGCAAATAGAATTCTGAGATTGTGCATGTCAATTAAAAGACCCACAAAGAAAATGGAAGCCATAGTGAAATTCTTACTAACAGAGTACATACCTTTGTGGTTCACGATATGAAAGAACAAGTCAATTGCTGATGGTTGCCGTCATCTCTTCAAAGCCTGGAGTACTGAACGGTGGTGAATGCATCCATTCAGACCAACGCATACTATGCGATGACTGAAAATATTCTCCTTGCAATGGTAACGGATCCAAGGCTTGCCATTCGCAGAGATGCACTGAGGAAAATCCTGAAAGCAAAATAGGAACAATAAAGTGTTCTGGGTCTCAAGTAAGGTATAATATTGTCCCAAAAGTGAATTTTTAGGTAAATGATTACCCAGAGATTATTCTGTGGGACCAGATTGTTGTTTCAATCAGTGGTCCTCCAGTTTTAAGGAGCAGCACAGCAGTTGAACTTACCTCTAAGATTTCCGCGCCTGATGATGTGGTATCTGAATGGAACTTCATGTCTTTCCCTTGCCACACTGTTGCTGTTGAGAGAACTCTGAAGTTAGTGACGAAAGCCTTAGCCAAAATCATCGGCCCGTAGCTCGTGACAGACATATACGAACATTCCCCCGAAACTGAATCCCCGAATGACCATTCCCACGAAAGGCTACTCCCCCAAACGACCGTCGCCACGAATGCCCAACGCCCCCAAATATGTCCCTCGGATAATTCCCCCCAAAAAATGTTATTTATTTGAATTACTAATAATTATTGTTTTATTTCATTTATATTACAATAGTATGTCCAATAGCTTGCAAATAATACATTATTTCGTAATTTTCGTTTCGGTTCTCTGCAACCTGTCTTGTATTTGAAGCCACTTTTTCTTGGGAGTAGCCTTTATTTTTCATCCAAGAGAGAGTTCCACAACTACAATTTCTGTATCATTTTACTCTTTCTAGAGTTCTTTCAAAAAACTGTAGACATCAGGGTGGTTTTTGCCCATCAACAAGTGGAATCGGTTGTGCCATCCTTCAGACACATTATTCGTCTTTTCCTGACCTCCAGTTGTTGACTTTTTTCAAGCTTTCTCTCTCGGCGAGTTGACTAAGCTCCCTTGACTATACTTCTGCTAATTCACCGGATGTGGGGAATCATTTGGACCTTCCACGACTACAATTTTGTCATTACCAGTTGTTGTTATGGCTCGTGCTTCACACTCCTTGTTTCGAACATTCTTGCACTCCCAGTAGGCACGGTTGCCTTCGCTTCGTGATCTCAAATATATGTATATATATTTCAGGTCCATCAAGCTAGCACCTCCACAATCGAAATTCTAAAATTTTTTTGTATGAGAATTTTGGGCTTTTTTTGGGCTGTATTGCCGATTTTTGGGATCCACTACTTTTCTTGAAAATTCAAATTTTGTGTGGAGGTGCTGGCTTGTCCCAAGCCAGCACCTCCACTACATAAAAATTTGAAAAAATTAAAAATCAAAGATGACAGAAATTTGGGGTACTACTACCCCTCATATAAAAACACAAACTAGGAGGAACAAAGTACACAATAATTTTGGGCTTATTTTGGGCTCTCAAATGCACGGAAAAATATTTTAAAAACCGCCCCTTATGTGCAAGAAAACCATCTCTGATTGTTGGTCTCCTTGAAAATTGAAATTCGAATTCATAGATAGGCGATTGATTTTTCAGATGTAGGGGTGGTTTTTGCAAACAAAAATGCAAGCATTCGTGAGCCCACGAAAAGCCCAACACTACTTTCTTTTTCGTTTTTTCCATATTTGAGTTTTTACTTAGGGGAAGTTTTTTTGTATATTTAGGGGTTGTTTTTTGAATTATTTCTTTCGTGCATTTGAGAGCCCAAAATAGGCCCAAAATTTTCAAGCCAGCACCTCCAGACAAAATTTGAATTTTCAAAAAAAGTAGTGGAGCCCAAAAATCGGCAATACAGCCCAAAAAAGCCCAAAGAAAGCCAAAAATTCGGATACAAAAAAATTTGGGAATTTCGATTTTGGAGGAGCATTTTTCTTGAGGTTACAGTGACAGTAAATTTTGGGTTACGGAATTATTCTTATTAAAAACGATTGGTTAAATACTACTACAGAATTCAAAATACTTAATATCACAACCTCCCGCAAATTCGAAATTTCACATTTATACCAGCTTCTATTGCTCAAATAGCTCAGGTTAATAATATATTACACTCGATGCTTAATTAGGTGAATTTATAGTTGTATACTTTAATCAGAAATTAGTATCGCCACTAATCATACCCATGATATCCGCAAATCATTCCGGAAGTTCTATGAGAAAAAAAAAGAAATACGAGAAGTTCCGAGACCTGAAAACAACAGTCTTTCTCCTTGCCCTCAATTTAAAAAAAATCAAAACATTTGCAGGTCACGGTTTATGGAATTCGTCAAAAATGAGGTTTTAGTAATCTATCGTTGTCTACTCGTATCTAGAAGCAATGAATATCGCGATTCTACGATTTGCCTGCATGTTTTTGCCTTGTTTTACATGTAAGTATACCTAATATACTATTAATTTCAACGAGAAATTTATCATATTCACGAAATGTAAACAATATACCGTGAACCTAGAACCACAGGCTTCCATCCCAATCTTTGGTCGAAAGTGAGATAATGGCACCTTGTGATTGTTCAATATGTTCTTTATACACGCAAAATTAATCCTAATCTTGAATTAAACAATTAAACTTTTATATATACAATATGACAGAAAAAATTGCGTTTGAGAAAATTTGCTAATAAAATTATTAATTTAGCGGTGCACTCCAAATCTGAATCAACGATATTTCACTGATTTCCAGTAAAAATCCGTACTGATTACAATCAGTGACCCAATTCTACCTATTTGAATCATGGCGACTGTATTGAAATTCAGTGAAAATTCTTACTGATAAGACACAGTGACCCACTTCTTACTGATTCAGTTTTAGAGAGTATTATGTTCTTTGTTAATGAAGAAAAGCTCAAGTAAATATTTTTGGAAAATACAGAAAACTGACGGTGGTATCAGACTTTGGAATTTGTTGTCCTTTTTTCAAATTCCATATCTTTGGTTCTAATTAATCGATATAACATTTTAAGGTCTTAATTTGTTGCAATAAGGTGTACTTTTGGATAAAAAAATCAGAAATCAAAAAATATATTTTGTCTTTTTTGAAAACCCCAGAAAAATATCTCCTTTTTGAAAATAAGTAATTTGTTTGACAGATAAGGGTCGTAATGTTTTTTTAAAAGTTCTGCAGGTTCCACAGTGGGGTAGCTAGTGAAAAAAATTCTCGGGAAAGAAATTCGCATCGAACCTCGATTGGGTTTTAGACTCAAAAATTCAAAATAACATATTAAAAATCCATATTCCAAATAACCAACACAAAATAACGACCAGGATTGGAGGAAATTATTCTGAATACAATATTTGAGTCTTGCTACTAAGAAATCCTTGACAAAATGATTTTTATGCGATTCGGATAACTCAAAAAAGATTTTTGTCACCATATTGGCACTGTAATTTTATCTTTTGGATTTTTTTGAGCCACTGTCTGCCCTACTGTGAAACGTATAGAAATTGTTAAACATATTTAGCCTTTTATTTTACATAAATATTTTTAAAAAATATATATTTTCAAAGGAACGATTTTTTTGTTCTCAAAAAGAGTTAATTTTTTGTGCAGTTTTTTGTATCTGAAAATACTTCCTATTACAAAAAATGACTGACGAAATCCACTTGTTGACAAATAGTGATGTTGTCAATTTGTTTATAAAATTGTTTGTAACATAATCGATTATTGTTCGTTAATGAAGTACCCTAACGGAGTGATTCTGCCAAGTAATTAAAAATGTATTCTTTTGATAAAAAGGAAATCTGTTCAATGAAAATTGACGGAAATATGTATTTGTTCATCAAATCTATTCAAACAATGAACAAGTATTTTCGCCTGACGAATTAATAGAAAACTAGTCATACATATTATTTATTGGCAACCAATTCTCAATCAATTCTGTCAAAAGAAGAAAGTCTTTAGAGCAAGAAATGACTGCCAATGTGTTTGTTTATTAAATTTCTCTATAATATTAACCATTACTTTGGATTTTTCAAGAATAGTAACTAAAAATTGCTTTTAAGTTTATTCTGGAAAAAATGAAGAAAAAGTCTCAAATTGGTTTTAATATTAAAGTAGCACTTTTCAGGAGAATTATCAACAAAATGAGAAGGTTTTCAAAAATAATGAAATAAAAAAGAAATTCAAAAATTGGCTTGCAGTGGTCTCTTCGAATTCAAGCGAATTTTAATTTGAAAAAAGAAACGATTACTTCAAGAACACCTAATTTAATACTTTTGTCAACTTCTGACTGTCATGATGACTTGTATTTTTTTATTTCTGCTATCTGTTGACTGTTCTCTTTTATTCCAACATCCACTGATTATTTGTCAAGAAACGTGATCTACCGAGAAATTTATTTATGGTTTCAACCATCATTTCCAAACTATATTTACATGAATCATTCATGGTCATATGTACTTTTAAAATTATTAGAGATTCTTTTCTCTTATTTTATCTTTTGCTTTTGTGGCAATAATTGATGTTCAATTTATTTTCAAATGATGTACCAGGGCGTCCAGCGACCTTGGAAACCTGTAATTCTCCTTAAATTTTTCACGAGATCCTTGAATTTGAATTTTTTACTTCTGAAACAGTTATCTTATTGACATGCGGAAATTAATTTGAATCTTTAAGTCTATTACGAAAGAAACATCTCGTTTAGAAGGAATCTATCAACTGAACATTTTTCTATTTAACGAGATATAATTCGCCTTTTGTTCATTACGGAATGAATAAATGAATTTCGAGACACTTTTTGTGATATTTAACTCACAAGTTGTAAAAATTATCAATTGAAAATGTCGATGTTAACTCAATTTTAGAATAAGAAAGTGTTATGACCATACAACGGATTTTTTAAGGGGTTGACCACTCGGTACTTGAGTGTGCATTAGATTTCAGAAGACTACAAAATATTTTTTTAAATTTCAAAAGATTTACAAGATTCCAATGCTTTGGAAAAAATACAGTACAGTAGATTTCAAAGGTTTCAAAAAATTTCGAAGATTTAAAACGATTAAAAGTTTTTTAAGAATATTTCAAAAAATTTCAAAGATTTTTAACGATTAAAAATTTTTTCCAAGATTTCAAGAAGATTCAAAAGATTCCAGTGCTTTCAAACGAATATAAGATATTTTAGAATTACTTCAGAAATATTTCAAAGAATACATATTACATAAGGATTTCGAAAGATTTAAAGAATTTCAAAGACTTTAGCAAAGGTACAGTATATCAGATTTCAAAGATTAAAAAAAGATTTCAAAGTAATTTCATGGATTTCATAAGCATTTCAGAAAATTTTAAAGATTTTACCAACCTTTTGTAAGATTTCAAAAGATTTCTCAAAGATTTCACAGAAATTTCAAAATGTCACAAAGATTTTACATTTTTTGAGACCCTATAAAACAATCTTATGAGGTCGATATTTAAACACTAAAATTTCATTCATAATTTATAGCTAATTGTGAGGAGAACTGTTGAGTTCCAACTCGCTTCACCTAATATTAACGATTCTGAATGAAATTTACAGAAACGCCTTTTTTCTTACGGGAAATACGGGTTGAATTTCATGGGGCTTGAGCGACCTCTAAATATAATTTCAACAACAACGAAAAATGGATTCATTTTTGTGCGAATTCGAAATAATATCCAGGCTGAATGCATACAAATTCAACAAAAAATGTGGACCACCCTATCTGTGCAAACATGTCAATTTTATTTTGAAAAAAACTACAACTGCAAAAAATTACAAACGGTTTATCTTACGAAAAATTGCCGAAATTCTAAAATCAAACCATTCAAAATGCAACCATTCAGAAAATAGTACAATAAATAGAAACTCACTTTGATCAAACAAATAAAATTTCTTGAGTTATTCGCCGTAAGTTGTAATAGTTATCTGAGGCTCGAAATTACGAATAAAAAAAACGTCCGGATATCTTCATTAAATTCATTCACTAACCTAAAATTGAACGATACTTGACTGCAGATGGCGATAAAAAATTCCATTCTCATTTGAAAATAAAATAAAATCATGCTTTCGAGATATTAAGTTGTTAAATACAGATAAAAAAAAGTTAGATTGAAGAAAGTTAGACAGTTCCGAGAAAATCGATCAAGAATTTTAAGCTTGAAATTTCATGAATTTTCAAAATCGGCTTCGGACAGCAATTAAGAAACGAAATTTCAGTTGTTTGCGAAAATAAAAACTTTCTCCCGAGATATGGGGATTCTGAATGAAAATAAAAAAGGTTGAATGAAGAAAAACTGATTGGATTCCGAGAATATCAAAATTGAAGATCGCGATATCACTGTATGACAGACGTTTCCTTCCTGAAAATCAGAAAAAATTAGAAAATATGTTGTTTTTTTAAATAATAATAATTTCAAGAAATATTCATGTTAAAAGTTTGAAAAAAATCATTACCACGTTCAGATTGTAACTAAATTGTAAGTGAAATTTGTAATACATTCTTTTTTATTGTATAAAAAATGATATTTTGAAGAAATTATTTCACCATAATATGTATTTGATTCATAAAGAATAAGAATATGGGCTATCTAGTTCTGCACTGCAATCTTACAAAATTTATTATTTTAGCTTAATACATAGACAGGAATTTTGGCTAGAGTTGGATTTTTGTACCAAACATTGTATTAGGCCAAAGAAAAGATTTACTTTTTTTTAATATTATCCAACATTGATATTCAATTGTCTTTGAAATAGGATCTAGTTTTAGTTTCAAATAGATTGTATTTGTGTCAAAATGTTATCAAGAAATCTCAGAAATCACATTTAAGTAAAAATCAATTTGAAATGAGAAAGCATGATTCAGGAGATTGAAGTGATTGAGAATTTATTTTAGATATAGCAACAAAAACATGTTCTGCTAAAATTTTGTCTATTTCCAGAAAATTTGCATAATTTATTGTGAGCTACTTTAAATTACCGCCAATGTTACAGGAAATTACCAGATATTCAACAAACTTTGTCATTGAACTTCTGGACCAGGGTTCGGGTTGTCGGGCCAGGTTGCAAACCTGAAACCTGACCTGTTCGATTCGTCCCGAAAAAATACCAACCCGACCCATCGGTTCGGGTTTTTAAAAATGTTGCACACCCCTACTCATAAGTTCTCTTGAAATTTAGTTTGAATGTCGACGGTCACGTTTAACCCAAGATTTCCATATTTTAATGAGAACTACCACTTCTATTTTAAATCACTAATAAGCGCTATTAAAGAAAAGAAAATAACTAGGTCAATATTATTGTAATTTATTTGCTTATCACTATTTGCTGGAACCAAATAACGCAGTGCGAAAAAGTTGTTTTGACAGGTAGTCAGGTGGTCAGGTGGTCCACGGAATTTTTAAATGAGCCAAAAATTCGGCCTTAAAATTACAAATTTTCCCTAGATCAGCGTTTCCCAAACTTTTTTCGCACTTTCTGGGGAGCGGTAGGGTCGCCACCCTCAAATTTTTTCACAATACTGGAACCCAAGAGAGACACTAGACGCCTGTCACTCGAACGCGGATGCTTGCTTACGGCGACCTTCCCATTGTTAGAGAAATAGAGCCGGTTGAGGAAAATGAAATTTGGTAAAATAATAATAAATTAAACTTTAATAGGCTGCGTTAGAATTGTTAGATTATGACAAAAACGTTAAAAAAAGATAGACGGAAATCGGATAATGACTACCAGAGTTATCACCCTTTTGTTACACTGAGAGGTCCCGTTTATATATTCACAAGATTTGTAAATGTTTCCTTCGTTAGTGCAAATATCAACCGATTTTCAAGAACTTTTTTTTCATTTTTCTCAAATTATTTCACGGATTTCATTCAGCTAATTAAAATTAAATTGAGCCATGTCTTTATAATTTTAGTTATTTCAACTGGTCATTAGCTCGTAACAACGAAAGGGTTATTCGTGGCAGGTATACGAAAGCAGTCGTCTGCTCGCAGCGGGGAGCCTGCCTCGAAGACTACCGAGCTACCGGGCCCGGGGTGGCATCCCCCTACCGAGCGGTAGGGTATCTACCCGCGGTAGCAGTTTGGGAAACGCTGCCCTAGATGTTCACTATGTTCAAGGGTACAAATATGAAAGTAAAAATTTTCATTTTTTTTACCACTGCATTTGAACGGCAAGGACTTGAACACCAGTGCTACACGGTGAGAAGTTTGATAGAGCCGCTCAACCAACAAGTGCAGTGATCGCGCCAATCATGCAGTGAACAGCATCACTTCTGTTTGGTAAAACAGCTTCACTAATTCTGGAGAACCATTACCCCGAACCGTACAAACCGATTAACCCAGGCCTGTCCAAGCAGGGAAAACTGCTCATTCACCACATGATCGAGTTCCACCACCACTTCCCTCTTCTCAGGTCCAGAGGCTTGGGGGATGGTCGCTCTCGTGAAGTTGAATGAGGAGAGCTCGGTGGTGGTGTTAAATGCCCATCTGGCGAATGAGCAGTTTTTTCCTACTTGGACAGGCCTAGTTTAGCCAACAGTATAGTCGAGCTGTTCCCACAGAAAAAACTGCGAGTAAGAAATGTTGCAGGTAATGTTCGAAGTGGGGTAACCGCCAGAAGAGTAACTGCGACTGGGGTAGGCTCACCGTGGTGAATCGCAGATATTTCCGGCGGACTCCGCTAGAGGCAGCACATTGCAGGCATGTAACCACGGAAACTTTACATCGGTTGGGAGTAATCAGCTCACTATTACCCTGCTTGAGAGATTACCTTCAACACTTCGTACTCCAAGTTTTTGCTGTGCTGCACACGCGGCGCTTGCGATGCAGTTCAGCACTTGCGCAGTTTAGGAAAATATGGTACCCACATTTCGGAACGACTGATCTCCGCAAGTTTGGGGTAACCAGTGCCCCGAATCAGGAGCAGACGCCACACCAAGCAGAAGTTCAGCGAATCTATCAACGCTAGCGCAATGGTTTTACCTAACTTCTCTCCGTGTACACATTTAACAACACGAAATTTCTAGCCAGAACTCCCCTCCATTATTTACTTACTAATAGTAATATTTTCAAAGAACAAAAGCTTTATAAATCTCTATTTTTGATACAGTATTAGATGCAGCGCCCGGAAGGTCACCCCGAGCCCAAAAAAAATATGATGATATTGATCTGTCGGGAACCCACATTTTTGTACGAAAGCCAGGTGACCACGTTCTTACTGGAACTCTCTTGACTATTCCACTCATCGAAAAACAAGAGCACATCTCTTTACAAATGCATGATGGTCATATTTTAACTGCATACCTGAAAACTCACCATGATAATTATAATTATACGGTTGACGAGTACGAGGTTTTTATTGCAAGACATAAAGCTATTGGTTTACAGGCGAATCTCCGTCCTCGAAATCCAAGAGTTCGCTTGGGTAACATGATGCGCTTTTTTTTCGTAGGGCCGAATTATAACTATATTCTTGTGGGAATGTTACATTATGCATTGTATTGCCCAAACTGGGTGGTTCATTGTGTGTTATATTAACAATTTGAATCATACCCCACAGGAAAAATTATTTTTCTCACGGACTGCTCAAGCCCTTAATTTAAATTAGTCTGATTGTGTTATTCAAATTAATAGAGTTACTTAAAGTGAATCTGTGTATCACATACTAATAGTCAATGCTAACCAATGTCTGCCTGCATCCATGTTCCAAGTCCAAAAAGGATTTACATTGTACACGTAAGGAATAATATATAGTAGTTATAATTCTTTAGTCTATATTTTTAAAATTGTAACTCCTCATTGTTAATTGATTCTGTTAAATAAAGTATGTCTATCTATTGAAATTTGAGTTTATTATGCATTTTTCTTTGTTAATATTCTTCAAACAATCAACAGATCTATCGAAAAATAGCAACATTATGCATTCATTTATGCAAATATTTAATCAATTATCAATGCATGTTTGTATGTTACGAGTCAGACGTTATTGTATTCACATGTAGACCCCCCCCCCCCAAAAAAAAAAAAAGACCAAAGTTGTGAAATAACGCTTATATTGAAAACATGACTTTTGATCACTTATTTGTTTCAATAACTCAACAATAATCAATGTTTTTCGCATTGAGTATTGCTACGTTTTTCTAAACGAACTAAAAATATTTTTGAATAGAATAGAAGCAGTTTTTATTTCTCTATCCTTGTCTTTAACTAGAGAAAAATTAACATCATTATTCTACGGTTTTCCTGCATCCTTAACTTCACAATTGTAGCTAATATAGTAAAATATTAACCCTCAAAGCCTACACTTCCGAAATTTTCCGCTGAGCCTACACTGGCTGGTTTGTACTCGGGCAAAGTTTAAAGTCCAGTATTCCTAAATCAATTAACGTATCGGAATTCAATTTTTTTTAAACTGCAGTTAAAAGTCTCACAAAAATGAATATTGTAAAATTAATAAGATAAATTCAACACATACTGTAAATATTTTGACAAAACTGAAACAACTTTTCAGTAAAAACAGCGAGTCGAAAATATCTTCCGGGTGTAATACATCCAGTGTAGGCTGAGAGGGTTGATATTGTCAATTTTGTCGTTCTCAAGAATTTTTATTACAAATTGTATTAAACTTGAGGAAATTTGTTATCACTTCATATTTGCCTTTGTTACAATGGAAAAAGTTGTAAAGGTACTGAGAGCTTTATTTTTCATTACTGAATGCATCAAGTTACCCATAATGAATTGTCTTTTCTTGGCTGCAATGAACAACCATAATCGAAAATCGAAAGGATGAGACTTTTCACGAGGAAAATTCGGAGTAGTGATGCATGTCGATCATTTTTTAATTTTTCAAAAATCTCATCAGATTAAATTAAAAACTTGAACACCATACTCATCACATCGAGACGAACGATCACTCAGTCGAGATGATCGTCTCGTCTCGATCGACTTTTTTCATTGCTTGCATATTCTTGATCTCCATTACATTTCAGTTCCATCCAATGATGAGATGTTTCAAGCAAATCTCGATTTTGTCCAAAAATGATCGATATGCATCACTAAGTGGAGGTAAGGAGGGAATTTTCGTTTTCTCATTCAGTTGCTGAAATATTTGGAAAGTTTTTCTAGATATCTCATGTGTCAACTCCTTTCAAGAAAATGTTCGATTTAGTATCAAGCCCAGATCCAAAACTAACTCATCGAAGGAGATGTTACATCAATTAACCTGTAATGTAGGTAGAGTGGCTAGTTTCTCAGAAGAGGGTGATGTGAGGTTGAAAGCTGATTCATTGTCCAAAGCCCAATGAGCCACTCAATCAATATCTTCACGATTCCAACTAAGCAATCGATCCAACGAGGATGTAGGTCCCGAAATTTATCATTTGAAATCATCCACATATTTATGGTGATTACAGTATTTAGGTTCACCTTCAAGATTAGAAGTATAGAGATCGAATGAGGTAGGGTTAAGATTAGAACCCTGAGGGAAGCACTCCTGACCCCGATTCAGTCCAATGACAGATCCTTGCTATAGTAGTTACTTTCTGTGACCGATTACTCGAATAAGAAGCAAACCATTTGATGACTGTGTCTGAAATTTTAAAATTCTTCAGTTTAACACTAGAAGTACCGGGATTTTCTGCCACCTTTTGTTACCACCAGGGGTCAATTGACCCATACATGGGTCGGGTGTCAAATAATGATTTCAAATAGGTCCTACCGTCAAAAGTTGATGATAGAAGTATGCTATATTCATATTGCATCGCTAATATAAGTGGAAAAGAGCAGTGAGTTCTGAAAAAGTAGAACAAAGAAGTGTTTAAAATGCTCGCCTACCCCAGCGTAGTCCTACCGACTTCGCATGTTTTTATCCTAACTTTTCAGATGTACCTTTTTATGTAAAATCTGCGAATCGACTAAAGAAGATCTTAAGTCAGTGTAATTACTATCTAGCAATAGTTTTCACTGGGTTAGAGTGAGAAAAAAATTGTTTATAATGTTTTAAACAAATTACCCGAGTAAAAATCATAGGTATGGGAGTGATCAATCATTGACTTTCCAAAGTATAAAAAATGTATGGTAAATGAGACGATCCCATACTTCAAGTATATTGAAATAGTATCGATAAAGTATATCTAAAGTATAGCTGAAGTATGGCTGAAGTATAGCTAAAGTATAGCTGAAGTATAGCTGAAGTATGGGATATACTTCATCTATACTTAAGTATAG